>CALSCE010000618.1:7677275-7694278 GCA_943593645.1 Bovichtus variegatus
CTAGGACCACCTAAAAAATAAAAAACCTAGAACCACCTAAAGATCCCCCAGGAACTGTTAAGGGATTGCTAGAATCACTTTGGAGAAATCCTAGAACATCATTAAGGGTTGCTAGAACCACCTAAAGGAAGCCCAGAACATCCTAAATGATCACTAGAACCACCTAGAGATCTTAAAGGATAGCAAAAAGCACCTAAAGGAACCCTACAAGAACCTAAATGATTGATATAACCATCTCAATTAATATTAAAACCCTGCAAAGGATTGCTGCAACCACCTAAATATCCCGAATGATCACTAGAATCACCTCAAGGAACCAGTAAAATCTCCTTTAGGGAACCCTAGAACCTCCTAAAGGATCTCCAGAACTGCCTAAATAAAAACCGTACAACCTCCTAGTTAACCACTGGAGCCTGGTGAGTCCACAGTGAGAAGAATCTGTGTGATTGTAGCTCTGCTGCATCATCATCTATTTTTAAAACTGGGAAAAACTCTAAACTTTTGCAATGTGCTTCATGAACTGTTAATGAATTGTGATTTTGAAATTTTTTTTTTTACAATTTTACAAACTTGTCATTGTAATATTTGTACCAATAAACAGTGAATGTGTTGATGATTTGTCGTGTTAGTATTAAGTTATTATTATTATTATTATGTAGAGATCAGCTGACTGTAAAAAGATTTTTTGCATCACTTAGTCTTAAAGTTTTCATTTCATTTTAACTGCTCGTGCATCGTGTTGCTTCTGCTTCTCTCTGTTTGAAGGACTTCAAACGAACGTGTCGGAGTCACGAGGTAATCGTTTAAACACGGAAACAACAGCTCATGTTCACTCTATTGTTTTCACTCTGTCCTGGAGTTCAGTTCTTACCAACTCACGTCATTTGTCTCTTTTTTATTGTAATCTGCTGTCTAAAAACTTGAGTCTGAACTGAACACACTGAAATGGTCTGTGGGATTTATGGGAAATGCTGTTTATTATAATAAAGATATAGTTTCTTTTTATTTTTTATTTCCCATTGAGATTCAGAATCTCTTTTACAAGAGAGTCCCGGCCAAGACGGCAGCATGAACGAGTTCCAGATAAAAGAGAGAGAAGCTGGAAGTTGTAGTTTCACTTCGTGAGGAGAAGATTCAGACTCTTCGACCTCCTTCAATCCTTTCTCTGATCATTTCTTAAAGACAAACCTATTTTACCAGGAGCTTCAACTTCCGTGGGTTTGTTTCCATGTACCACCTGTAGTGGCCTCTACTTAAAGGCAGGCAGTTGCATTATGGGAAATGTAGGATCCAGTCTTTTTGGCAGGATTGCACAGATTATTTTTTCCCCCTCTCAATCAACCCAACTTCGTGGTAAACGATACTAAATCCATGAAGTGGCCCTTTAATGTCTCCACCCAGGCTTCCCCCATTCTCACTTCCTCCATCTACACCTCCCATTCCTCTTTTAGTCACACGCCCCCCACCCTCTCTCTCCCCCTCTCCCCCCGCACTGGGCGGTGTGTTATCCGGGGAGGTGTAGGGACATGTGCGCCCCTCCTCTTCTGTATGTCTGGATAATAGCGCGTGCAAAGTGGATTTGAACTTGCGGCCGGTGCTGAGAGGTGGAAGAGGTCCGAGCTGCAGACACAGAGGAGCTGCTGCAACGAGCCGTTAGTTCGGGACCTGCGGGGATTTCTTTTTGGACAAAGTTTGAAGTGATAAAGCAACACGAGCCGCTGGATTTTTTTGACTTTTTTTTATTTTATTTTATTTTTTAGGATTTTCAAGGTAAGATATTTAATTTTTTTTTTTTTTTCACCTCTCGCTAAAAAAAATCCTGCACAGAATATTATAATAAATTGTGTCTGAATGTGGAGTTTTAATCTGAACTGCAGGGCAGATGTTTTGGGTGGGCAGGAATGTTCCCACAGTGATAAAAGTAAATGATAAGAAACCCATTGATAAAAGTGACACCGGGGACCAATTAGGTCCATTTTAACCTCCCGATACTCTTCATCACACAGCTGTGATCTCACATCTGCTTCAAAATAATGTCAAACTTTCACTGTTGTGAAATGATGTAATAATTCTGCAGATTCCAGTCGAACAATGTTAATGAAGACGTGAATTTATAGAAACAAGTGGACGACAACGCGCAGCACAGTGAATGAATCATAGTGTAATAAGTTGTACATACAGTAGTTACAGCTGGAACAATTAGTAACAGGAATTTAAAAAGCAATTTGATCATTTCAGTCACTTTTTTTAATTAAAAGTGCCAATTTTTCTCTTGTTCCAGCTTCTCTAATGTGAAGAAATGCTGCTTTTCTTTGTCTTATTTTGAAATTATTAAATATTTTGGTCGGACAAAATCAGATATGTGTTAAAATCAATGGACTCCAGTAAGGGAAACTTTATATATTCATATTTCATAGTGAAAACATTTAATTGATTTATCAATGGAACAATAAGCTAATTAATTCAACATTGAAAATATTCGTTATTTGTTACAACTTTAGAGTAAAAGTGCAGAAGAATCATGAGGAAAATGTATTTAAAGCATCAAAGTTCTCTCTGCCTGCAGAGTTATTATATTACATATCATAATAGTGATTATTACAGCGTAGAGAATTCAGCAGAAAGATGTTTGTGCAGAGTTTCTGCTGAAGGAGGAAAGTTTCTCTGCTCACCTGGACGTACCTGCAGGATCTGTGACATCACAACTAGTGTGCAGCCAATCAGGGTCCAGTATGAAGCTTATATTAAATATATATATATATTTATATATTCAATATTAAATATTTGCATATTTATAAATGCTGCATTTTTCAACAAGGGGTTACATTTTAGGAATTTTTTTTTAAAGAGGAAATTTAACTTTGTGTATGAAAGCGTATTATTCTTATATGTTTTAAATATGTCTGGATCTTTAAGTAAAAGTACAAAATATCAGCAAAATGTACTTTGCTGTATCAATGGTAAAAGTCATTATGAACTTCTATCAGTGTGCTACTATTATATATTATACTATTATATTAATATTACTGATGCATTAATTATAAGCCACACTTTGATAATTTTTCAATTAGCAATTATTCAGATTAAGGCTGCAACTCATTTTTATTATCAATCAATCAGCATCTCATTCATTTTCACAGCACATGGAAATGCATTCAAAATACTTTTTTCTTCGACCAACAGAACTCGAAAGTATTGAGTTTATTATCATAATATGAATCAAATCCTCACAGCACATGAATGTTTGGCTCCAAAAATAACTTTTTGATTTTGATTAATCGACTAATTGTTGCAGCTTCATGTCAGATAAATGCAGTAAAAAGTTCAACTGTTCTATTCTTTAAAGTATCACAAAGTGGAAATACTCCAGTAAAGTATCTTAAAAATGTACTTCACTTTCAGACTTTGGGTAAAAGTACTTTGTTATGTTTTGCTCATCAGAAGTCATGTTTTTATTGTTTCATTCTGTTTTTCTCCAGATCGTGTTGAGATGATTCCAAACATCTTCACACACCTGGTGGTCGTCCTGAGCCTGACGGCTGCTCGTCCTCCACCAGGTGAGTCTCTGTCTGTCTGTCTGTCTGTCTGTCTGTCTCTCTCTGTCTCTCTCTCTGTCTCTGTCTCTGTCTCTGTCTCTGTCTCTCTCTGTCTCTCTCTCTGTCTCTCTCTCTCTGTCTCTCTCTCTGTCTCTCTCTGTCTCTCTCTCTCTGTCTCTCTCTCTGTCTCTCTCTGTCTCTGTCTCTCTCTCTCTCTCTCTCTGTCTCTGTCTCTCTCTCTCTCTGTCTCTGTCTCTCTCTGTGTCTCTCTGTCTCTGTCTGTCTGTCTCTCTGTCTCTCTCTCTCTGTCTCTCTCTCTCTGTCTCTCTCTCTCTGTCTCTCTCTGTCTCTGTCTCTCTCTCTCTCTCTGTCTCTGTCTGTCTGTCTCCAGAACTGACAAAGTAAAAAGTGATCATTACTTCAACACAAATGAGTTGGCTCTGAACACATGCTTTCCAGTAATTCCTGGTCACACACACACAAACACAGCTTGTCGGAGGAATCAGTCTGGGAGCCAGAGTCTGATTCCTCCTCCTCCTCCTCTTCCTCCTCCTCCTCCTGATGCTTCATGCATTACATGTGTTCATTGTGATTCACACACAAGATGAAGTCTTCTTCAGTTACTTTGATGAAGTTCTTTGATCTTTTACTTCAGTAAAATAATACCACAGTGTACAAGTTTAAGTCCTGTATTCATATTGTTAGTTAAAGGACCAAAGTATTAGCATCAAAATAAAAAAAACTAATAATTCTATTATTACTAATAAAAACTATTATTCAATTAATCAATTAGTTGAAAGAAAATGAATCTGCAACAAATTTGATAATTAATAGTTTCAGATATTTTTCAAGCAAAAAGTATAAAATATTTAGTAGTTTGAGAAAGTCTTGTGGAATCTGTTCAGCTGACGTTGCTGCTGCATGTATTTCCAGCACCACCCAACTCAATGAAGATGCAGAAGAGCTCGCCTGCGAGCGGCTCTCTGGCCGGCCGGGTGGTGCTGCCGTGCCACTTCTCCATCACGCCACCCTCCACACAGACGCCCACAGCTGCAGCTCTCCTGCCTCGCACCACCCCGAGTCCTGTGGAGGAGCTGAGGATCAAGTGGACGAAGCTGGAGGAAGAGGGGGAGAAGGTGGTGCTGGTGGCCCAGGCAGGCGTGGTGAAGGTGGGGCAGGGCTACATGCACAGGGTGTCGGTGCCCAGCCATCTGCTGTCGGTCGGGGACGCCTCCCTGGTGATCACGCGGCTCCGGGCCAGCGACGCGGGGCTTTACCGCTGTGAGGTCATGCACGGGATAGAAGATACCCAGGACACCATCAGCCTCAACGTCACTGGTGAGCAAAACAAACACACACTGCCAGCACGGCACTTTTATTGCTCAAATTAACAGTCAATATACAAACGTGTTCTGAGACCGAATCCAGATGTGTGGAGCTGGCAGAGACGCCGCCGCTGTTTTCTGTGCAGCTGCACTTATCAATATTCCAGCAATGCAACTAATGATTATTAGATTCATCGATTAAGCATTCTAGAAAAATGTCAGAAAATAGTGAAAAATTGTGAAAAATTGTGAAAATTTTTGAAAATTTTTGAAAAATTTTGAAAAATTTTGAAAAATTGTGAAAAAATTGTCTTTAAATGTCTTTCAACATCAGTCCACAAGCCAAATATATTCACTTTACTATGATATAAAACAGAGACGAGCTAAATCAGATTACTGGCACAATTTGCTGAACACAAATAAAATGAATTTGTTTTGTGTTCAGTAACATATTCCATTACATTTCAAAACAATGGAATCTAATCTGAATATTTTTGGATCACTTCAGTGCACTTTACACTAAAAGAAAAGGACAAAGAAACAAACATTTTAATTCTAATTTTAATTTCCAATGCGAATAAAATGCATTTAGCATATTAATAACTTACAGCTGGTGCAGGTGCACGTGTGTGTGTGTGTGTGTGTGTGTGTGTTGTTCTGCTTCTCGCACGTATCCATGACAATGTAACATTTTTTCACATGTAATCTGTGCTGATAATTTACTTATTTTTTACATTACATGTAATCTGCTACTACATAAACCTGACCATCCCAGAAAAACAAAACAAAAAAACATTCACAATTGGGAAGCTGGAATATTTTGGTATTTTTATCTAAAAAAAACACGACGTAAACAATTAAAAACTCACGCAGAAGACCTGCTTTTCTAAGAGGGCAACACGTGATCTGCCCCTCTGTACAAAGGGTTCGTATATGAAAGTCACTTCATATGTTAAATTACAGTAAATGTCCGACCCTCGCTCAGATTCCACATTAGGGCTGAACAGGACTCTCTGTAGAGCAGATCCACACAAAGACGCTCTATGAGTGACACACAACTCTCCGTTCATCTATTCACATCCTCCTGCAGCTCTGCCAGGGGGATAATAATCCTCCCATCCAGCGGAAAATAAAGGAGCTAATGACTGAGGACAACAGCCTGTCTGAGGAGGACGGCTGAATACTTCACTGTCATGTAATGATCTGCTCTCCGCTTTCTGTCAGGAAGGAATCTTCAGTGTAATAATGTCTAATTCAGGTGGAGCAGGTTGAAGCAATGGACGGTGGTGATCCGTGGTTTGTTTCCAGTGTGCAACTATTACAGTTCTGGCTGGAGAGGACTTTATGAAGAGTGCTTTTGGTCTACACACACTGTTTAGTGTGAAGCCAGAACTGACCGGATCAAATGTGTGCAACGCATTAAAAAACCAGAACTTTGCTTTGGAACAGCCACCATTCGCTCGTCTTGTAGAAGAAGGAAGTAGAAGATGCTCATTGTGCACTTCTGGTTCTTTGATCAGCATGAAACTCTTGATTGAATCACACAAGATGTCAGTGAATATAGAAAACGTCTGGTTCTTTGATTAAAAGTCGAAGGTGCAAGAAGCTTGCGTGCACACAAACTGCAGGAAAGAAGTGAACTACGACTCTCAAGGTGCATTTCACCAAGAAACATCCGAACACAGAGTATAAAATTCAGTTATGTGCACCGAGGCAAAAATAAATATGACCCTGCTGAGAAGGAAGGAACGGCACGAACTTCCTCTGACGGATGAAAAGTGAAATTCAGTCCAACCTGCTCTGACAATGTTAGCAAACGTTAGCAACATCCAATCCGTTTTCTAACTTTACGTTTCTACGGATACTGTAAAACTACACTGTAGGATTTCCATTTCAGCGCACCATCATCCAGTCATTGAGATTCACCAGACAAAAGTCACATGTTTCCACTTTAAATCAGTTCTCTTCCTTTTCCAGCTGAATTCTGGGTGAATTGGCACCTTGTAGTATTTAGCGCCGAGTGCAAACTGAAGGCTGGTTTCTCACGAACAAAGTTGAAATAATTAAAAAGTTGACGAGCTGAACATCTGCTGTGCTGTCTGCTGCAGGTGTGGTGTTCCACTACAGAGCCAACACCAGCCGCTACACCCTGGATTTCCCCGAAGCTGTGGAGGCGTGCAGCAACGCAGGCGCCGCCATCGCTACGCCCGAGCAACTCGCGGCCGCTTTTGAAGACGGCTTCGACCAATGTGACGCCGGCTGGCTCGCCGACCAGTCAGTCAGGTGTGTGTACACAATGACATTTAAACCAGGTGTTTGCTACACACACAGCAGAAATCTACAGTCACGTCTTTATCTTTTGTTACAGTTTCACTGACTTAAATCCAGAAGTTTTCCAATGCAGATGTTTTAATATCGAGGTCATTTTTCATGATTCTGCAGCGAACACCTGCGTCATTCTGTTTTATTTCATGACACAGACGCACATTACTAGAAAAAAAAAAAAAAAGCTCAAATATTGACAGAAATGACATGATTGTGCTACCTTTTTATTTATAATTTCTTTCAGTTACCCAATCACGGAGCCCCGCCCCGGCTGTGCAGGTAATCTGATGAGCAGACCAGGAGTGAGAACGTACGGCGTCCGCGAGCCCACGGAGAAATACGACGTGTACTGCTACGTAGATAAACTACATGGTAAACAGTACAATCAAAAACATTTGAAGGAAAAGTTCCACATTGATAGAAATCTCATGTCTGTGTGTTTTTAAAGAGCGTGGTTAGCCTAGCTTAGCATAAAGGCTGGAGGCCGGAGGAAAGCGCCTGGCTCTTTCCAAAGTACACGAACAGAAACATAACGACTGTTTTAAGACGAGTCACATGAGAGTACGTTTGTGCAACTTTTTTACATTTCTGTGGATCTGTGTGTGGATTAAAAACAACATGCAGGACAACGTCTTTAACGTCTTTAACGTCTTTAACGTCTTTAAAGACTTTAACGTCTTTAAAGACTTTAACGTCTTTAACGTCTTTAACGTCCTTGATGTCTTTAAAGTCTTTAACGTCTTTAATGTCTTTAATGTCTTTAACGTCTTTAAAGACTTTAACGTCTTTAACGTCTTTAAAGACTTTAACGTCTTTAACGTCTTTAGTGTCTTTAAAGACTTTAACGTCTTTAACGTCTTTAATGTCTTTGACGTCTTTAAAGACTTTAACGTCTTTAAAGACTTTAACGTCTTTAACGTCTTTGACGTCTTTAACGTCTTTAAAGACTTTAACGTCTTTAACGTCTTTAGTGTCTTTAAAGACTTTAAAGTCTTTAACGTCTTTGACGTCTTTAAAGACTTTAACGTCTTTGACGTCTTTAAAGACTTTAACGTCTTTAACGTCTTTAGTGTCTTTAACGTCTTTAACGTCTTTAGTGTCTTTAAAGACTTTAAAGTCTTTAACGTCTTTGACGTCTTTAAAGACTTTAAAGACTTTAACGTCTTTGACATCTTTAAAGACTTTAACGTCTTTAACGTCTTTAACGTCTTTGACGTCTTTAAAAACTTTGACGTCTTTAATGTCTTTAAAGACTTTGACGTCTTTAACGTCTTTGACATCTTTAAAGACTTTAACGTCTTTAACGTCTTTGACGTCTTTAAAGACTTTGACGTCTTTAACGTTTTTCATGTCTGAGTCGCTTTGGGCTGCAGCGCTGAACAGTTAGTTTGATAATCACCAGTCAGACACACGATTAAACCAGAAGTCCGTATTGACCAGCTGCACAAATGTAAAGTAATATGAATTTAATATTAATAAATGTTTTCCTCAACCTCTTCTGTCTGAAGGCGACGTCTTCTATCCTCCCTCCGTCAGCGCTAAGCTCACCCTGCAGCAGGCCCGAGACGAGTGTGTGAAGCACGGCGCCGTGTTGGCGTCACCGGGTCATCTGTTCGCCGCCTGGAGGGCCGGGCTCAACGGGTGCGAATACTGCTGGCTGTCTGACGGCAGCGTCCGCTACCCCGTCACCGTGGCCAGGCCTCAGTGTGGGGGAGGCCTGCTGGGGGTTCGCACGCTCTACAAGTACGAAAACCAAACCGGCTACCCGGACCCTGCCGACAGGCACGGACTCTTCTGCTTCAAGGGTGAGACTGAAACACACATCGCTGCACTGACGCCTGTCTGCCATCATCAGGAGCATAAAGTATAAGTATATACTTCATATATATATATATATATATATATATATATATATAGATGCTTTTTGTAACTGGTTATCTCCAGATCCTGTGGTTTCTCTCAGCATCGGCTCAGATTTAGTTCAGTGCTCCACACTTCTGCAGGCTGCAGGTTGACCTTCCTCCAAAGGTCCAGATCACTGTCTCATTTGACTCCTGAAGTCACAAGAAAACTGCAGCTCGCCGAATAAGCGCTGAGGTGTGTTGCAGCACAAACAAGCCACAATGTGCAGCCGTTATAGAAGTGGCAGCAGAGAGAACAGAACCCAAACAAGAGGACGATAAAGTCCCACTGCCCTGTTTATACTGGGGCACGTCCTTTTTACGAGGGGAAAACCCAACTCATGCACTCTAACACAGATACAGCAGAAAGGGGACACGTCCCTGATGCTTCACAGCTGGACCCTGCCCAAACACAGAGAGACAGACAGGGAGGAGCGAGGGGGGGCGAGGGGGGACGAGGGGGAGAGCAGATCCCCCATAAGTCACATCATCATCAGTGTGTGCAGTGTCAAGTCGGCATAAGCAAAAACAAAAAAAAAAACGATTATACACTTCAACTCTGATGTTTCGCAGATGATATAATTGCAAACAGTTGCATGTTTGGCTGCATGTGAAGGTGCTTTCTGAACCTGAAGGCTGCGTGCTCTGCCAAGCCTTGAGCGCGGGGGCAGAGGAGAGAGAGGTAATGCACAGTTAAGTGACAGTATGAGGACAGACCCCAGCCCGGCCAGAGGACTGCAGCTCACCAAACACATGACATCATACCTGGGCAGGGCTCAACGTGCAGGCAGGGTCTCCTGCATGGTGCGAAAGAGCGGAGCAGACCACGGCTAATCCCCCGAGACTGCAGGCCAGTAAACCTTTAGTATGTCTGGCTTTACCTAAAAGTATAGTACATTTCCACATTAAAACGTCTAAAACGACGGTCCCTGTGTTATGTATTTAGTGTTGTGTTCTGCCAGAAGCTTCAGAATCTGACACTTTAACCAGTTTTAAGACACTTTCTACATCTTGGTGCTTTTTAACTCTATATTTGAAGATGAAGGATTTTAGTCCTCGGACGTCTGGATCTTAAGTTCTCAGAGAAACAAGCTGAGCGAACGTGAGCGGCAGCAGAACAGTGAAGCAGGAGAAACTCTGCTGTTTAACCTCAAACGTCTGTTGCATTTAGATGGAAACTTGGCTTTTTTTTTGTAGGAGGTCACAAGCCAAAACGACTGGAAAACACTGGTTTAATCTCAAACAATACAACATATTTTCTAAGCACATCAAAGCTCATCATCACAACAATATTTCCCTCTGAGATGTAGTGAAGTAGAAGTATAAAGTAGCACAAATTGCAAATACTCAAAGTAAAGTACCTCAAAAATGCACGTAAAACTTAGGGAGGGGGAAAGAGAGAAGGGGAACCCCACCTAACACCACCCGCCCCACCCGTCCCTACGTGGAGTAAATTACGGAGCGCTTATTAAAGCATTATGTCAGTGACGTTCAAAGCTGGCTACTTTCTCCCAAGACACAACTACATGCACTCAGCACTCAGACCTGCACAGAGCGGAGCATTGTGTGTTTGTTTAGGCTATTTCCTGTCTCTTCTCATATGGTATGTATTCCATCATAACCAGATATGAATCTGTGCTCGCATCACAGACGAGCTCTCTGCGACAAAAGCCTGATGGTCTGCTCAGAATTGTAAATAACTGGAGGAGAAAGATGGATCCTGAACCCTGTGAAAGCTTCTGTAAACACAAATAAAAAGACATCATTTCCCTAAAAATAAGACTTTTCTGGCCATATTCAGGCTTTCGTTGGTGGCTGTTTTTATTCTGACAGCACTGGCACTGCGGCCCGGGTTTATTTCTGACAGGTGACTTCATGTTTCAAAAATCAAAGCTGCTCCACTTCCTTTTAAAGCCTGCTGTAAGCGAATGGCAGGCTGACAGCGGCATAATTAGCATTTTCCAGATAGTGCGGTTTTCTTTTTTTAATGAGTCACCACAACCTGATTCATTGTATAAACATTTAGTCTCAGATATGACTGATGTGAGCTTGACTGTCTGGACACAGACTCCGGGTTTTGCATGTTTTAGCCCAATGATGACAAATGGTGTAAACTCACACAGTTACTAAACTTACACAGCACGCCTCACGCTTTGAGCGGATTTGTTTTACCTCTTTAGGCAGCCTTTGTTGTTTTAAGGGGATATATCGACGTTACATGATGTAGTTTTGTGCAGAAACCATTTGAGCTCTCGGGTGAGGCATTCACTGCCACTTGGACGTCAGATATTTGAGACCTGATGCACAGTCCAATGGTCCTGGATTTTAGAGAGAAGTACAGTAAAGTGACGACATGGAACCTCAGCAACTTATATGGTGGAAAAATTGATGTTCTGCAGGTGTAAAGATCCAAAAACACATGATTTACTTTAACACAGAAGAGGTTACGTCAATTAAAGTCAATAGAATTGCTAAATTTCATAATAAATTTATATAAAAAGTACAGTATCCTGGATCATTTATTGTCTCTATGTTATGGCAATTAGTTTAACTTGTGTTCTGAGAAGGATGGCTCTGAATACTACAATACCCAGAAGCCTTAGCCGCCATTGCTCCGGACCAGAAGAAATGTTTTCTCTGAAATCCATGAGCATATGTATCAGGTTGAGTCTTCAGAGTCAAGTATCTGATGTCCAAGTGGCAGTGAATGCCACACCAAAGATCATTAAATAAATGTAATCATTTCAAATATCATTGGACCTGATGGATGAAGTCTTTTTGGGCCAGTGTGCGTCACGTGACCCTGCAGTACCGACCGCGGCCCCGACACCAACTCTACCTCACAGCCCGGCGCTGACGAGCATCAGCAGCGCAGGCAGAGGGCTGTCTGGTGACAAACATAGCATTTATGAGCCTCGACAAGATGCAAAGATGACATGAATTTGCTCATTTCTTGCATTAGAAAGGTTTCTGTTTCGCTCTGCGCAGGCTGAGGTTTTTAAACCCCCGCTCTTCTTCTTCTTCTTCTGTTTCTCTTACAGCCAAACTTCCAGAGCCGACTACTACGAGTCCGTCGACGACCCCAGCTGACCCCACACACACTCCCACATCCGGAGCAGTCTTAGTCCCTGAAAGAGCTGAAATTCAAACACAAGACCCTGTCGCCCCCACAGAGAGACCACACACGGCCTCACCAGACCTGCACACCTCCCCCCACACCACAGCCCCCGTGACCCCCGCTTCCATGTTAGACGACGACGATGTTCGAGATTTTGACTCCCACAACGTAGAGTCGGTTCCAGTTGGAGAAGGCATCCTGCTCCCCCCCATGCAGCTCCCTCCCTTACCCACCACCCGCTCGCAGCCCGCACACCTTGACATCTCCCACGGGGGAGAGGAGGAAGGCCAGGCGGGGTCAGGCCGAGGTGAGAGCAGCGGCAGCGGCGAGGGAGGCAGCAGCGATGACAGCGCGAGTGGGGCCGGGGTGGGGGCGGTGGTGGTGACCCCCACACAAGTGTTGGTGGAAACCACGCCGACACGGAGTTGGCTTCCAGAGACCACGACAGGGTCAGCGCTCGGCGTGAAAACATCGAGACCGTCACGGCTTCTAGAGATCGCTCCAGAGCGCGTCACCCCGGGACCCGGAGCGGAAACCACACGGAGGCCATCGCAGCCAGAAATACACACCCCAGAACCAGGCCTGCCAGCTGGTGCCGGAGAGGGGGGGCAACAACCCGCCGTCGTTTTTAAAGAGGACGTCATCGCTGGAGCTACGTCAACGTTTGACCTCGACCAATCACTGGCCCTCCCTGCAGATGGAGAGTCTACAGCCAAACCACCTTTCCATCTCATCATCGTCAATCTGCACGACCAGAATCACTCAGGTGAGTTAAAGGAGTAATGTCAATCAAATACCTTCAGTGTGTGAAGAAGAAGAGGCCTCCACAGTGACGAAGAATTGTTTTTAAAAACAGAGAAAATCCTTGATGAATTGAAGTAAATGGAGCCGCGTTTCACAACAAAACTATCTGAAATCATGTGTTTGCAAACTGTTTATAACGCACATGTTACCCAGTCTGCTCACTGCTCCCCAAGCTAAATCCTTCCTGTTTTAAACACTCTGAAATAAACAGCCTTATGTTGCGCAGGTGCTCCACTTATCCCAAGTGTATTCCTCCATTTTTTGGCCTTTTCAGCACAAATGTCACCGCATGTAAACAAGCGTTGGCGTCCTTTTTTTTATTTTGTGGTTTTTGCCATTTATTCTTTAACAGAGGGATCATCAAGAGCTTAATTTACCGATAGGACATCAATAAAGTCGACCGACCACACATTGGAGAACTCATCATTTTCATCTCCCAGGATCATTGAAATACGGTTTCAGAGGTTTCATTTGGAATTAAAGAGAAAATACGACATTTTTATGCCGTCGGGACTTAGTGTTGTTTGTTGTCTGCGTAGGAAACAGCGAAAGGTTCTTTTTTTTTTTCCCCTTTTTGTCTCTGTATGCTGACAGATTCTCACAGTTAGCAGAGCCAGATGTGGAGCGCTGTGAAGTCAGTGTGTAGCTCGACGTAATGTAAACACATCACAGTGTCTCCAGAGCCAACGAGTCTTTTACTTCACCTTTCTTTGTTGTTCTGACTGACACACTGCTGGGGGAGTGATTAGCCTCCTCGGGAATAAATATCTGTCGAAGGAGCCGAACTAACCACAAATATACCACCTTGTTTATCAAACGGACAGATGTGTGAGCATTCTTCTCATCTAAACTTCCCAAAATGTTGAACTATTCCTTTAAGTACAGAACTTAAAGGAAAAAAACGAGTTAAATGATAAATAAATAAATAATACCAATCACATTCTCAATGAGGGAAAGAGTGATCATGGCAGGAGCCACACACACACACACACACACACACACACACACACACACGGTGGTGCCATCCTCCTGGAGGCGTGTTTATTATTGAGAAGTTGAAGGTGATCCGTCATCACATGAAGCGGCCGCTGGTTTTCCCCACGTCTTGAGGACATTAGGAAAGTTGTGTGTTTTCATTAAAACTCTTCCTGTTTCACGCGGCGTCAAGTTCCCAGAATCCTTCTTGACTTGACGCGTCGAACGCAGGTTAACTGGTTGGATTTGTTTAGTTCAAAGAGGTGCTCATGATCCGGTCACAGCGTGAGCTTCTGTCCTTTCTCACACGACATAATTACGTAGCTTCCATGTGTGACGTGGTAACGATACACACACATGCATTGTTAGAGGCTCGTGTAAACATCAGCAACCAGCGACAAACATATTGAACCTCAATACAGTTTTTATACGAACTATTATCAAAACTGTCCAATAAAGCAGAAGTTATCAGATGGGTTAGATTCCCACGTACAGGCTCTTTATAGCACTATCAGTCCATCCCAGTCTGTTTATCATGAGTTATTTTAGTTTCCCTGAACAAAAGACAGTATTTCTACCACCCCACCCCCCCAAAAAAAAAAAAAAAAAATCATTGGTGTGTAAAGGTTTGAACACATTTTTAAAACAGGGTGTTAAGTTACTCCTGAACCCGATATGTATTGATTAAAATCACAATTTTTCTAACTTTATTTAGGAAAACTTAAGTTTTCAAGTCTCATCCATCCATCCATCCATCCATCCATCCATCCATCCATCCATCCATCTATCTATATATCCATCCATCCATCCATCTATCTATATATCCATCCATCCATCCATCCATCTATCTATATATCCATCCATCCATCCATCTATCTATATATCCATCCATCCATCCATCCATCCATCTATCTATATATCCATCCATCCATCCATCCATCCATCCAGGGCTGAAACTAATGATTATTTTTATTATTGTTCAATCCGCTGATCTTCGCAAGTAATAATTTTGTCTCTAAAATATCAGAAAATAATATAGTTCCAAATCCAGCGAGACGTCTTCACACTTCTGGTTGTTTTGTAGGAAGTAGGAAGATATTCAGTTTACAATGATATCAATTAGAGAAAAGATGCAAATCCTTTCATTGGAGAAGCTGAAACTTTGGTGCTTTTGCTTGAAGAATGACTGAAACTATTAATGAATAAATGATGTGTCAGTCGAGAGGACCAGCACGATTCTCACACCTGTCTCCTGTCTGTCCCCTGTCTGTCTCCAGTTGACAACATCCTGGACATCCTGAACCAGCCGGGCATCAGCGGCGCTCTTCCGCACTTCATCACGGACCTTTCTCAGGTGACCAGTGACGCTGTCCAGGGCAGCGGAGACGTCGACTCTCTGGAGGCTTCTCCCCTCAACCTGCCTCCAACTGTCAGCTTTGTCAATGGAAAACATGAGGTACGGTCCCTCCCATGGTGCATCTGGTTAGCAGAGAGTTACGCTTTGAATGGTCTTATTTTTGTAGTTTTATCTATTTTGTCCTAATTGAATTCACATACTTTTTCACTAAAATACTGCTCATGTGTGTGTTCAGCGTGAAATGTGTAACGAACAGTGATATTCCTTTAGTGAACATCTTGAATTTTTAAATCCAAATCCCAAAATAATGTTACGATAGTTTATCTTTTAGTAAAAGTTGATGTTTTCGTGGTTTGTTGTTTTGCAGCTTCTTGTATATTTGTTTTGTGGTATTGTAGATTGATTTAGTGCAAAAATCTCTGACTTTTTTTTTCCTTCTAATAATAATGACAGAAACATAATGTTACTGAAATTAGTTTTATAGTTTTTACTTCTTCTGTTCTCATTGCATCTGCCTGGCCTGGTTTTATTTCCCTTTGTAATGCACTTTGCATCATTGTTAAGAGAAGTACTACATGAATAAAGTTTATTATTATATTATTATTAAAGCAGCTAAATCAGTTTCTATAGAAGACATAGTTTTGTGCGGTCGAGGAAACTGTGAGTAAGTGTTTCACATTATCATACAAACATTTGGGCATGTTTTTTTGTTTTTAAATCTTACTTTTCATTTAGTTTTAGGTTAGATGTTGTTGGGAAAAAAACATTGTCAACAAATATTTGTGATCATAGTTTTTGTTCAAACGTCCAAACCTAGAGAAGTAAGACCAAGATTTAATAATCCTGCTTTTCTGCTCCTTCAGGTGACATTTGAAGCAGATCTGCCGGAGGAAGCCAGAGGAGATCAGTTTGAGACGGCCACGCCAGTCAGGGTGGACGAGGAAGGAGAAGAAGACACGGAGGACAGCGTGACTCCCTTTGACTACGGGGCCATAGAAATCCACACAGAGTTTACAGAGGAGACACCTACAGAGGACACGCCTACTGAGGACACGCCTACTGAGGACACATCTACAGAGGACACACCTACAGAGGACACACCTACAGAGGAGACACCCACAGAGGACACGCCTACAGAGGACACATCTACAGAGGACACGCCTACAGAGGGCACGCCTACAGGGAACACACCTAAAGAGGACACGCCTACAGAGGACACGCCTACAGAGGACACACCCACAGAGGACACATCTACAGAGGACACATCTACAGAGGACACACCCACAGAGGACACGCCTACAGAGGACACGCCTACAGTGGACACGCCTAAAGAGGACACGCCTAAAGAGGACACGCCTACAGTGGACACACCTAAAGAGGACACGCCTAAAGAGGACACGCCTACAGGGAACACACCTAAAGAGGACACACCTAAAGAGGACACGCCTACAGTGGACACACCTAAAGAGGACACGCCTAAAGAGGACACGCCTACAGGGAACACACCTAAAGAGGACAAGCCTACAGAGGACACACCTAAAGAGGACACGCCTACAGAGGACACACCTTCAAAGGACATGCTTTCAAAGGACACGCCTACAGTGGACACACCCACAGAGGACACGCCTAAAGAGGACACGCCTAAAGAGGACACGCCTAAAG
>CALSCE010000618.1:7700006-7711337 GCA_943593645.1 Bovichtus variegatus
AATATCAGGACTATTTTGTGTGCCTTGCATTGACAAACCGAACTCTTCGAGTAAGTACACGTCTATCTTTAAGGCAACTTTGCCTGTAAAAGCTTTGCTGCTGTTTTATAGGCCAGTGCACTTTAGGAAAACCGTGTGTTTGGAAAAAGGCCACTCGTATCTGTGCTCTAATCCTATAACAAGTGTTACTCCTTTAAACAGAGAGTTTCCATACACAATCAAAGCTGAGTTGAGCAACATGTAAACTGTCTCAGTTTATTGGGGAAACTGAGACTAAATGGACTCGTGCCATTCGCCAGAAGCAGCTCGGCCAGAACGTTTCCTCTGATTTCTGCTGATTGTTTGTTCACACTGTTGTTTATTCTCCACCGCCAGCACACACATCTTCAAACCACAAACTTGTAAATCAACACATCAACTCCTACAGTCGTGTTGTAACACAGATCCTCCTGGTGGAGCTTTGTTCTGCTGGCTGCATTATGAGCTAAATGAACACGGACTCAAAGTTAGACTCTGATGTGTTTTGCCTCTGCAGGTCTGGGCAGTGACTACCAGTGGCTCGGCCTGAACGATAAGATGTTTGAGAGAGACTTCAGATGGACGGACGGACGGCCAATGGTGAGACAATTTAATATGTCATGTCGATGTAGCATCTAAGGGACATATTGATCCTCGTCTCGGGTGTTTCCACAGCCCACCGACCTGCGTCGAGATGGAAACAGACATTCAATGTCAAAGAAATAATAGAAAACTAATAACTCGAAAATCAAATCATACAAACAAACACTAAAAATGTCTTTTTTCAAGAACTATGCAAAGTGTGAGGTATCCGAGACACAAAATAACACATTGTTTAAGTTTTAAGGGTCGAACAGTAAACTTTACATTGACATGTTACTCAGCAAACACCGTTAACTATTCTATTGAAGGGTTTGACATATTTTAAATTCAATTAAGAGGCCGTTTATTCCATTTTACAGCAACTGAACTCTTCTTCTGCTGTTCAGTCGAAACAAAGCAGAAACATAAAACACTTCCTGCTTGTGATGCATCTGAGTGTTTTAGTCATGATGACACACACCGTGCGTCTGCAGGGAACGCTCAGCTGCTGAAGCATGTGAGTGTGTGCACATGTGTGTGCAGTGAAAACGAGGTCTGAAACCTGACACTGGGGGGACTCTGCTGTTGTAATGTGTTATCATTGAGAACAGCGGCACACCCTCGCTGGGGTGAAGCTTTGTACGTACAGTAGAGTGCATGTTTTGCGCGGCATGAAGTTCATATGTTCAATTTCTTGCTGTGAAACAAAGTAAAGCAGCTTATGTGTGGAGTTCCTCCTGCATGTGCCCTGCAGAAAGGCTTGTTGGAGCCTGTGGTGGTGGTTGTGCCGGCCAGCAGCACCACTGTCTGCTCTCTCTGTGAATTACATCCAGTCCAGTCTCCTCCTGGGGATAGGTGTTGGTTTCATGGCCCTGACACACACGAGCAGAACGAATGATGGCAGGATTAGTGTGGAATTCAAGCTGAATTTCTCAATATGACGGAAAAAAACCCTGTTTTGATATATACAATCAGTATTGTCCTAATATGCAGTGGCAGAGGAAGTATTTAGATCCTTTACTGCAGTAAAAGTACAAAAACCTCACTGTGAAAATACTCTGCTACAGTAAAAGTGCTGCATTGAAAACGTTACTGTAAGTATAATCAGGAAAGTACAATATTTCCCTCTAAATGTAATAGAGTAGAAGTATAAAATAGCATAAAACTGGTGGCAATCTTTGTGGTGGCAAATATTTCTCAATATGACGTAGGACCCAGTTACAGAACAATCAGGAATGTTCTTGGGGATTAATACCTAAACTCATGGTTTATAGTAGAGTTTATTGGGTGTTTCACAATAAAGTGAAATGTGTGTTCCGACAGCAATACGACCACTGGAGGCCGAACCAGCCGGACAGCTTCTTCCAGTCCGGAGAGGACTGTGTGGTGATGATCTGGCACGAGGGAGGAGAGTGGAACGACGTGCCCTGCAACTACCACCTGACTTTCACCTGCAAAAAAGGGACAGGTACATGGAAGCACAAATACACTCCATATAATTATAAATTATAATGTGTTCTGTGGCTCTGGAGGAGAAAATAATGCATCAATCCAGACACATTTTAAGTCTTTCAAAGTGGCATATTGGTGATTTTAAAAGCTGGAAATCTGAATCTGAGTCTCACGTTGAACTCTTTGTGTTCTCCGCCATTAGTCTCGTGTGGGCAGCCCCCTGTGGTGAAGGATACTCGCATGTTCGGGGCCATGAAGCCTCGCTACGAGATCAATACCCTGCTGCGCTACCACTGTAAACAGGGCTTCATCCAGAGACACGTCCCCACGATACGCTGCCGGGCCAACGGCCAATGGGACGCACCCAAAGTCACCTGCACAAACCGTGAGTGTCCGAGGAGCTTTTGGTTCAGAATCACATGAAGAAATGTTTTCACTTTCTTGACTCTCTTGTTCCTCCTTCTTCTCAGCCGCGACCTACCACAAGTCGCTGACTCTCCGGCGCCGCAACAACCAGAACAAGGAGCAAGAAAACGGACACTACAGCCACCACGTCCACCACTCCAAGAGTCCCCAGAAACACAATGAAAACCAAGAGCAGCAGCAGAGTTCCAACTTCTTTCAGAGCCTGTGGAACCCTTTCCAGAGGGAGAAGAGGCAACAGCAGCAAACACACGGCACGGATCAGATGAGACACTGATTGTGTTTGTGGGTTTGTAAATCAGTCAAAACACAGCAGGCTGCCTACGTCGTCCAGAGGCATCGATAGACAGAGAGATGCACTGAACTGTCTATCAATGGCTCTCCGAAGGACGAGGGACGTGTTTCACCAGTGCATTGTCCCCAAAAACACTCCAGGATCTGAACCGTAACACTAGTGAGAAGTTAGTTTCATTTGTTAGCTCACTGATTATATCAACGCTCTAAACAGGAAGACCGGACGGCTTCACTCTGTGGATGTTTGACTCTCTCTTAACAGTCAAACATCACACGAGTGGTCTGGGAAACAGCAGCATTGCCTCATTTCCACGGCATGGTTCGGCTCGACTCGGCTCACTGTTGGTACCAGGTGCTTTTCTCGATTTTGTTTTCCGCTGCATGTAAGTGCCCGGTCAATGTAGGCGTGACATCTTCAGCGTGACACTCGCTGGATCCTTTCCTCAGCAACAAACAGAGGAATGTCCGCACTTCAAAATGACCGTGGCAACGTTTTCCGAGCAGCCATTTTTTTTAATCTCCGCCAGCCATGTGTGTGTCTGTCTGTCTGCAGCTGATCTCGCGTACTACTGGACCCATCAGCCTAATACTTGCTGTGGTCATTTATGTCTGTATGCTCACGGACCTCTCGTAGTTGCGGTGCTTCACAAGTTGTTTTTTTTTTTACTGATTTAAAAGCATTTCCAGCAATGGGCTGTGCTAAAAACGAGCCTCAGCTCGTCCGTTGCAGGCCACATGTGGAACTTAGTCGTGGCTCAAAAACTGACATCCATTGAAAAGTTTGGTCCCATTTTGAACCAGATTATCTAAAAGCCTCACACCACATTACGGTTGCTATTGACGGTAGCTTGGCTATTTAAAAATGGCGGATTGGTGCAGGATGCTAATGGAAAACCAAAAAAGAACGGTACCCAGCGGGTCGAGTGGAGCCCCCATGTGCCGCACCATGCAGTGGAAACGAGGCTTGTGTTTCTCTAAGTCCAGGACCTGATAGAGGATCTGAACACGTCTGTCTTATTTTAAAGGTGCCTTGTGGAGTTAAAGTTAGTACAGGATACTTAAAAACATTGCTCCATCGTGCTACTAGTGCTCTTTAAATGCACAGGGGGGGGCTTTCACTTTGGGAACATACAGCACATACAAACTGGGTCGGTCTCAGCACCAACACTCAACATTAACTGAAATACTTGTTTATCTTTAAAGGAGCTCGTCCGGTAGTTTTGAGGATTTAGAAAATAATACTGATAGACTATAAAGAGCAAGAATTCATCACTTTAAATTATTATCATAGAACATTTTCCAATTGTCCAGTTTCGGTTTGGTGCTGCTTATTATCACCCATTTTTATGTAGATTTTTGTACAAAATATTTTAGTTGAGAAAAAGTTTTTTTTTTTTTAATAAAAGGGAGAGATTTAAAAAGCGGCACACGGAGCTGAAGAGGAGATTATTACGAATGTGTGTGCGCTATTAATCATAGGATATATAATATAGATACTATATGAAGCCATATGAATTTAACTTATTGTATACTTTAAAACTATGAATGGACTGTGATATTAAATAAAGGTCATTGATACTGAAGAGATTCTGTTAGTGATGACTCGTTGCTGTTTACAGATCAGATCATGTAGCTGCCGTCGTATGTTCGCTGCACGTTGCATTTATCGAGATGCTTTCTGCTGTGACTCAAATTCAACCCAACGAATTCACCACCAAAATGCTCCTTTTCTTCAAAATTGAGTTGGGTTTTGAGCTAGAGGTTCTTATAGATGCTGATTTTTTTTTTTTGCTACAGATCTGGAATCTGTGTTTTCAATCCAATGAATAAAGTAATGTGAAAAATACAACGGCGCATTAGGGCGAAGGTAAAAACAAATAAAAGAAAAGTATAGCCGAGGAAGGGCCGTAATATTCCGCAAAAAAAAGGCAGAATTCCAATATTGAAGTCGTAAATTTATGACAAAAAACTGACAAATTTACAATAAACGAAACTTGAATATTCTCTGATATTTATATTATAAAGTCATGCATTTGTAAGAAAAAAAACTCAGATACTCTTGAGATAAAAGTCACACATTTACAAGAGAAACAAACACAGGAACCTTATTCTTTTATTTTGTAGAGCAAACATATATTGTCATTTCATTCATGCTAAATGGATTCAAACGGCCCAACTTTTTTGTCACTTTTGGTTTTTAAAATAAGTTTTTAACAAAGGGTAAATACAAAATACATATATGGAAATATGATTAATTGGATTATTTTTTACAAGAAGTATAAATTATGTTGCTCATGTCCCTTATAAATTAAAGAAATAAAGAAACCACTAAATTTTGAGGGGAATTTCTTTATCCTTTGTTTTTTTTGTTGAGATTACTGGAAAAGATTTAAATAAATAATTCCTTACTGTATGGGTTTAGAGGTATGCAATGTCCTTTATAGTTTTTTTTTGCAAATGTATGCCTTCAGGATCTCAGAGAATATCCAAGTTGTTTTTTCAGAAATATATTATATTATAATATATGAATATTAGCCCCCTCACCCGGCTCCGTATTTTTTATTTTTTAAACCTACAAAGGCCCTAATGCGCCATCATAGAGACAAAACCTTTTTTTTTTATAAGATCTTTGTGCATTTTACCTTCTCCTCTTCATGTTCTTCATACGTTTTCCTTTTTATATATTGTTTTGTCAATGTATATGCATTTTTTTTAAAATGTTCTTTACGTTCACTGTATCTGTGGCTTATTTTTATGTAATCATTGTTTCTTTCTCCATTTGAGTTACTGTAAAAAAAAAAAATGTCCTTCATCCTGGTTTCAGTGTCATCGTCAGCTGTGTGTGCAATAATAGGAACTATCATAACACAGCCTGTGTTTGTGTAGTTTTATTTTACACCACTTTATTTAAAGGATAAGTTTATACTTCTTATTGTCAACAAATCCCATGAAAAAAAACACCAACAATGTGTTAGTTCGTCTCAATGCTGTCTGACTTCCTGTCTGGCTTGCTGTCTGACTTCCTGTCTGACTTCCTGTCCGACTTCCTGTCCGACTACCTGTCCGACTTCCTGGTCGACTTCCTGGTCGACTTCCTGTCCGACTTCCTGTCCGACTTCCTGTCCGACTTCCTGTCTCACTTTCTGTCTGACTTTCTGTCTGACTTCCTGTCCGACTTCCTGTCCGACTTCCTGTCTCACTTTCTGTCTGACTTTCTGTCTGACTTCCTGTCTGACTTCCTGGCTGACTACCTGTCCGACTTCCTGTCTCACTTCCCGGCCGACTTCCTGTCTGACTTCCTGTCTGACTTCCTGGCCGACTTCCTGTCCGTGGCTCTCAGCTACAAGCCCATTGGTTCCTACTGAACACATACAACTTTAAAGCTGCACTAATCAATATTTTTGGATCAAATGTCTATGTGTAAATTAAAGATGTTGCTCGTAGAGACCATAAACTGCATATAAGACGTGGACGTAGTCAGGGTTTTGGAGCCTCGAGTTGCCGTCGCCATCTTCTTTTTTTGGAGCCATATTTAGACGAGAGGGTGGAGCTGGAGAGGAGCGCGGCCCGACGCGGCCACAGGACCGTTAGCTTAACAAACCCCAAGTTACCAGCTAAAGCTAGCACTAGCCAGCTAGCTTGGTTAGCAAGGTTCATCAGTAATTCACGTTAACTGTGATATTAATTGGGATGCTAATTTTGGCTTGTGAACAAATAGGCTTAAAAGAAAATGTACTGACTGCAAGAAATGTAGTCGAAAACCGAACGCCGTGGTTGTGACCTGTCAATCACAAGGTAGCCCCGCCCTAAAGCATCATTTACAAAATGAGCATCACGCTGTATTGAAGAAGACTTTAAACTAAAGAGTGAGACCATAAACACATGAGGCTATAAAAGTGAGAAGACTCATTTATGTCACTGTGCTGCTCAGTTTAAAGCTTCAAGGAGGTGGTGGAGACCAAACACGGAGCTAAAAGACAGAATATTGAACAAACACAAAGACTCCTAATGAATCCTCATGTTGTATTGTGACTGCTGGACGTGGACACAAACAGTAACACAACTCAACAGATCAACTTATTAAGGTGATGATATGTTAGTGTTGTGTTTATTCCGCTGCCCACAATTAGTCAAAGAATAGTATTGCAACTTTAGAAACGGCTCACAGGTATATGAATAAAAACTCTGTGAAAGTGTCTTTATATGTGAGATTTAAGTCTTTTAAACATCTTTTAACAACAGAAAGAGTGTTTCTCTCCCACCTGGAGTCCAGCTGTGCGTCACTGCAGCGAAGTGGGAAGTTAAACCACTGGAGGTCAGTAAAAACAAGACTTTCAGGAGGTGTGAAGCGGCTTTGTTTTGCATTTGTTGGGGACTATTTTCAGCGGTGGATTAATCTACATCTGGTGCTCTGGCACTAGTACCCCTAGGGGTACTTTGGAGTACTGCATGTAGTATGTAAGATTTAATTTGAATGATAATTTAGAAATATCAGTGCATAGTTTCTAAAATAATTATACTATACTAAGTTAATTAAATACAATGTAAATGTAGGTTTGATAAACCACTTTTTAATATTCAATATTCCTATTTAATGTCAACTGCTGCAACAAACACAAACACGTTCACATCAGAGTTTGTTCAGTGGGACCGAGAAGCTCGACTCAAAATCAGGAAAATAGATGTTTGGATTGAAACGTAGCAGCGATGCAGCGGAAAACTCAGAGAAAGAAGTGGAAAAGAAATCAAAGTTTCTCATTAAATTATAACTTACAAGTCGCAGTTCAATGCAGACATCTCAGTGTTATTGCATGACGACAACAAATTGAGTTGCCATGAATTCAGTGATGAATTCTAATGTAGCGTTTAAGTTGTTTAGTAAATCAGACACTGATGTATTTTATCTCTTTAGGGATTTGTTTTGTGCCGGTCAGCGGGTCCTTGGCTGAAAAAACTTTTCAAACGTGGTAAATTATTCCAGAATATTTTGAGCTGTAGTGAGTATTTGTGTAAGCAGGAGGGTGTGTGTGGGATTGAGTCAAAAATAAAGTACAGTGTGTGTGTGTGTGTGTGTGTGTGTGGCTCATTGATGTGTTTTTAATAGTTCGGGGACAACAGTGGAGCTCAGAGGAAGAAGATGTATCCGGCTGTCACACAGTTTCATTGGGAATTGGTGACAATAATAAAATATATATTAACAGATTAATCTTTGAAGCCTGTTGGCAGCACACGGCGCCTCCTGAATTCTGAACATGTTTGAGCTGAAAACTTTGAGTTTCTTTTTAGATTTTCACCTGTTATTGTGGAAGAAATATAAATGTGAGTATTTTGCCATTTTGCCAACCAGCGTGTGAATATGAATCGTTCTAAAAACCAAGACGTCATCGACATGCCGTCACTTAGTTCCTAAAACAGTTTGGCTTTGGCAACGCGCTGTATTTCAGTTACACAGTCAGCTGAAAGCCGCACCATGAATGGCCTCCGTGTTTCTGGGAGGAAAACATTTGTGTGTGCACGCAGCGCCCCTCCCTCTGGAAACATTACTGCATTACCCAAGAACTACGCCTGGCACGGAGCCTGAAGTCTTACAGCCCGGCTCCATCAACTCTGCTGACTTTTCTCTTTTCTTCTGCTGTGATTGCTCTCAAGTTGTCGTGATGCCTTGCCGTTAATAGGCAAACTCAATGAGGCCTGTGTGAAGAGACGGAGGCGGAGGCGTGTTTTATGTACTGTTTTATTGTCCTTTTGTCTTTGGGTCCCTAAGGTTTCCTTGTAATGCTGCAGGTATTAACAAGGCGAGCAAAGTTCAGATCAAACACAAAGTAAAAGGCAACAGATTTGGGTTTTTCTTTTAATCTTTGAAGGAATAGTTTGACATTTTGGGAACTACTTTTCAGCTCAATACGCTCTCATATCTGTACGTTAAATATGAAGCTTGAGGCAGCAGCTGGTTAGCTTCGCTACCAGTACCTCTGAAGCTCACCGGCTAACATATGTGTTTAATCCCAGTTGATTTGGGATTTTAAAAGCTGCTGGTATGTGGATTGTGTTACCGCTGGACGTATACTAATCAAAGCTAACCTGCTGCCGGCTGTAGCCTTATATTTAACGGACAGCTGGAGTCACTGCACGCTACATGTCTTACTATTACACCATTTATTCAAGTTGTACACAAACACAAGTGTAAAAACAACAAGTTGTGGTCTTACGGGGATTTACGAGCAGGGAGGGTGCAACTCTTCAAAATGTCAAACTATCCCTTTAACAAGCTGTTTACAATAACTGGAATAACACAAGTAATAAGAAACACATTTTGTTTTTGTTTTGCAATCCTGCAGAAGACTCTTCAGTGGGTGTTTTAGATTCACCATTTCATTCCCCACAGTCTAATGATTACAGAGAGCTATTTTTATGAGTCTGTGCAGCAGGTCAGCAGTGATACGTGTGGCTGATTGTTCAGTGGCTTGTCAGAGGTGGAGCCAAGCAAAGCTGCACCAGGTCCAAGTGGATGACCTGTCCCCGTGTCCGGGCCAGCTGGAACCACGTGCAGTGAGCTTACACTTGATCAATGTGCACCGTTCTCTCTGATACCCTTACATGGAAGACGCCCTTAGTGCCTCCATGCAGGAATTATTGGTATTTTAAATGTATTGTATTTCTGTCTCGTTCAGCAGGCTGGTGCAGGTTGGCTGCAGGCCCGCTGGCCCGGCTGGTTCAGAGTCTCCGCGGAGCTTCGATAGCAATCAGGGAGCCAGTCGCTGCCAGCAGAGCGGCGCTCACTCAGGGCGCGGCCTTGTCCCGTTTGTGACCTCAGCACTCCCTACGTTACTCTGAGAATCAATTACAAAGCGTTTCCAGCGAAAGAACTCGAGAGGAAAATCTACATTTCTCACAGATGTCTGATCCACTTCAGTTCGGTTGATTGTTGTCTTTGAACAAAAAGGTTTTAGTCACATGGTCATTTGTTTATTGTTAGTTTTAGTCAACAAAAACTTTCAATATAGATTTTATCCGTGATTTTATGAAATTCAAACAATTTTAGTCAAATTTTCATCAAGCCTTTTAAAAGAAAATTATTTTTTTGCTTTCTAGACACTGTGACTTGTGCGTCAAGCGAATCTGCAAAGCGATGTGGTACAAAGTAAATAGAAAGAAGCGACAAGATGCAAATTTGGCCATGCGGCGTGAATTCATGCGAGTTGAAAATGTTTTCGAACATAATGTTGCATCATCTTCTGAATTTGGCCGGCGGAGCTACAAGGTGCGATTCAAAATCTCATCGTCGTTTCGTTTTTATTCTTGGACAAAAATGCGTAACGCCTTCACAGCACAATAACTTACCTTCCGTTTAGCTTGGCTTGTTTCCTGTCCTCAAAAAAATATTGTTTTGTGGTGGGTTTTGTTGAAGGAATTAAATCTGATCAAATGTTTGCAAAACCAATTTCAAAATCCAAATTTTCCAAACGCAACAGACGTTTGTGGGACGACGTTTGCGTCAGATTACAGAGCGCTGAGGTCACACACGGCTGCCTGTCTCTGCTCTTTAACTATAAGAAACTACAGTATTTGTATCAAAAATAGCAGTTTATCAAGGCGCTAGATAGATATATAGTGTGTAGATGCACACTGGCGGCTGCTTGTGCTTGTAGAAGCTAAGTCATGCTCTGAAGTCTAAGATGAAGCCACAGAGATGAAGCCACAGAGAGGGACGCCAGGCATTTTCTATTGCTGCACAGAGCGACGACTGTTGCTCTTCTACTTCAGGCTTCTTCTACATGTTCAGTGCAAAGTTCATATCTTTTTTTTTTTTTTTTTTTTGTGGAGATCTGTGATTTTTTTCCACTGTTGTTATGTTACGCTTCATGTAAACCAAAGAGACTTAGTTTGGCCAATAAGACAAAAAAAAAAAAAATTATAATGTAAATATTTCTACAGTATATCAAAAAATAGTCATAAACGGAAGTACATTTCTAGATAATAACATTCTACATACTTAGAAAACATAAACAATGTTGGATTTTCCTTTTCCTTATTCGTTTTGGTGGTGATGTTTGGTCCAACACATTTGTATAAAAACATAAAATACTGGACGGTGATGAAGTACAAAGTACCAGGAGTAGCACCTTGTTACGGACAGCAAAGGTCGGTCGAGTTGTGCGAGGCTTGTATTCCTACCTGATGACAAGTATCGCAGGATTTGAGCTTCAGCTGTGTCTCGTGGCTTCGTTGTTGTTTCAGGTCTTGAACAAAACAAGATAAGTGCCCAAAGTCTCCGTCCGACCACGAGTGGCTTCGCTGTGCAGCTCAGACGGCTCAGACGCTCCGTTGTGTGACAGTATGGCTGTGATATCTTCCAACCTTCACCCCCCCCGCCCTCTTTAAAGGCATTGATTAAATAATACGGACCTTAAATATGTGTAAACTATCCCTCATGGAGTATCAGGTCCCACATTACAAAGCAACAACATGTCTTAAGGTTTCCATGAAATTAAGCATCACAGTTTGAATGTGTTTGTTCAAATTCCCTCCTCTGTCTCTTTGTGTGTGTGTGTGTGTGTGTGT
>CALSCE010000618.1:7712517-7725017 GCA_943593645.1 Bovichtus variegatus
TGTAAGCGCACGTCTCGCTGTGTAAGCGCACGTCTCGCTGTGTAAGCACAGTCGTCTCGCTGCCAGCACTTTCTCCTCAGGCAGTAACGGCTGATGTCTTAAACATAATGACGGCGCTCTGACTCTGATGTACACTCTGCTTACAGAACGCTCTCCTGACTTTCCCCCGAGCAGTCGCTGCTCACGCTGCTAAATTTAGTCCGTTACAGCACAATGACATTTTATACTCTCCCATTTTAAAGAGTGCGTTCACCTTCCAGGTCGAGGGACACCACCACTGTTCCGTCTTCAAGCCCGTCAATGACTTCACACTTATATCTCCCATAATCCTCCAGGGTGAGCTCCGTGATGACCAGAGAGGCATCCATGGGAGAGGAGCCTTGCAGGTGGACGCGTCCGTGGAAACTGCCGTAACTCCTTTTGTGATAATCCATGGCAACAAAGACATCCACCTGGAGGAAGACGGAGACGGGTCAGTCTGGTGTCCTTACCTCCACCGAGGTTGTGTTTCGGTTTGTTGGTTTGTTTCTCTGTTTGTCAGCAAGATTACGGAAAAACTACTAAACTGATTTTTCATGAAAGTTAATGATGACATGTTGGAGCTGATCTGCATCACGGGGCAGATGCAGGAATTATGTTCCACTTATGGAAAAGCCTTGGCAGAGGTCCGCGCTCTCCGAGTGCCTTTCTGGTTTTTATTATTTCATTTGATTTAATATTGTAGATTAGATAAACCTACGGGCAAAAGGGTTCAATGTTTTTTTGAATGATAATGTTTCATCATTTCCAGAATGATCAAAGCCCCGTTGTTAAAGTTGGACAATCGTTTACCTTGTAAAGTTTATTTGTTTCCTGGAGGGGAGTTAGATGAGAAGATGTGGAAACACTCTCACATATGTCTGATAAAAGGCTACAGACTGCAGCCAGTTAGCTTAGCTTAGCATAAACAATGGAAACAGGGGGAACAGTTAGCCTCGCTCTGTCCAAAGTTCACAAAATCCAACGCGTTTTATCTCGTTTGTTTGTTTGTTTAATTCATACAAAAAATACTATATTTTTGTATATATTGAACCCTGCATTGTTTACATTTATTAGTATTCTTATTCCTTACTTTTGTATCGTTTTTTTGGTGCATAACTCCCACCAATTGTTAATTAGTGCAACACTACACTTCACTAAACATTCGCATGATGGTCTCAGTGTAAATGTACGTCAACACAACATACAAACAACTGGAGACCTACTTCTCAACATAATAAATCATTAAAATGTCAGTTTGATCCACAAGAGAAACCAACATCTAACATCTAAAACATCTATTTATATCATATATATCATTTATAACACGAGGGGGGACCTCTTTCAGGTAGTCCGAGGTCATCTTGGTCCATTTGATCCTCATCTTGCGGCTGGGGGTCATGGATGGGTCCATCTGGATCTTGCACGGTAACGTAGCGTTCCCTCCTCGCCTCGACACCACCTTCGATTGTTCTGCCGCCACTGAGAGTCGAGGGCCGTTTTCTGCAACACAGCGACACAATTACACCCAAGAAAAAAAACGTCGAACATATCCGCTTAAAAATATACGCTGAGAGATGAGAGGACGGACATCAGTCTGACGTCTGTGTTAAGTACTGGTCTGGAGTCTGGTCGCAATTAGCCTAGCTTAGCATAAAGACTGGAAGCAGTCTAGTGTGTTGGCATGCTAACATTAGCTAGGGCTGCACAATATATCATTATTTCACCGTTATCGCGAAAGAGGGATTTTTTGAGTTAGTTAAAATATCCGGATTTTTTTTTTTTGTGTCTTTCGTGTTCAGTTCAATGTTTAATTTGTTCAATAAAAGAATGTGGGAAATAAGTTCTTACATTTTTGTAATTTAAGAAGCAATTTGGCTATTTTAGCAATATACAGAAAGGCAGAACTGCGTAGGCTATACTTATATATCCGTTTGTTTTTTTTAAGTAATATCTTTATCGCAATATTCAACAATGTTATTGCATATTTTCCTCAAATCATGCAGCCAATTAGCAGTTAACCAATGAGCCTATTTCTCAAAATGTGGAACTACTCCTTTAACACCCAGCAGTTCTCCTGAGCTGGGATCTGTGCACCTTAACAAGGTGGAACAGATCCACAACTGGAACCTTTAAACAGTCCGATTGTCTGTGAAGCTGCAGTGTAAACACGAATATATAAACTGTTACAGCACACAGAGCTTTTACATGAGATCCCTCTGCTGTGACCTTCAGTCCGACACTTACAGGCTTTCTGATTGGCCGTTTAGCCACCGCAGCGTTTCCCTTAGTCTGCTGTGCAAGCACACGTGTGTGTGTGTGTGTGTGTGTGTGTGTGTCAATACAACTGATAAACAGCTGATGGCTCATTGATCCTGTGCACAGTGACAGACAGGCTGACGTCTTCGTTCTTCTTCTGCAGCTTCAGCTCTTCGTGACGTCCGAAGCCTCAGAAGTTCAACTGTGTTCACTTTATTATATTATATCATTCTTTATATATCGTTTACATTGAAGTATTGACATATATTTAGTTAATTCACTATTAGTTTGTTAACTATCAGTTATTGTTATTAGTTCAATATTGTTCTGTTGTTTCTTATTTATTATCTTTTAGTTTGATAGATTTTATTTTGTTATATTCGTTAGCTTGTGTTTTAAATTAGCTTTTTTTTTAGTTTGTTATTGGTTAGTAGTTCGTTATGACTTTAGTAAGATATTAGTTAGTTATTGTTATTAGTTACTTACTGGTAAATTATGAGTAAGTTGTTAGATTGTACGTTTTAGTTACTTATTCATTAGATTTGAGTTATTACTTAAATATTATTCTGTTAGTTATGTGTTAGATGTTAAATAGTTAGTTATTAGTTACTTGTTTATTACTTTGATATTAGTTTTTAAATATTTATTACTAGTTAGTTGGTGTTTTTAATTAATTAATTACTAAAGACTTGTTATGTTTTAGTTCATTGGTCATTAGTTAGTTTTTATGTTATTGTTAGTTCATCAGTTATTTGTTGTTTAAATTATGTTGGTTCACTTTATTAATGTTATTAATATTATTTGCTTTAGTTATTAGTTTGTTTGTTATTATTCATTATTATTTTTAATTAGTTAGTTACTTGTTTTTTTTCTCCTGCATATGAAATATTTGGCCGTCACACAGGATTTAAATTAAACATATTTATGCGCATCATTTTACATAAATTGTGCAGAAAATAACTTCCACAAGCTTCAAGTTTATCTCGTCTCCAAGACTTTAACCGACTAATTAAAATGTTTCACATGTGAACTCGTCGATATGAACTCAATCATTTTCAGTTTGTTATCGTACTAAAAGCTTTGCCTGGTAAAAAGAAGAATATAATTTACTTTATTATTAGTCCATTGAACAAATATGCTTTTCATTTTCCAAACTGTCCGAATGTTTCAACATTAACGACCAGATGTCGCCGGGCTCATCCAGATCTTAGCTTCTGAGATAAAACACACACGACACAGGCTGTGTTTTTCTTACAAAGTTTGAAATCTTGGCAAAGTTTTCATGTGTGAGTGATGAGATAACTGTTATCTCACGCAGCTAATAATCCCCACATGGCAGCGTTATCTCTGAGCCGCAGCAGCAGAGCAGGCTGATAAACTGAGCAAACTAATGACACTGCAGAGTGAGTGTCGTGAACGAAACTCAGGATTCTGCAAAACTCTGCAGGACATTGTCTCTCACACACACACACACACACACACACACACACACACACACACTCTCACCTGTGACATAGATGGTCCTCGAGTGCTCCAGTTCAGGGTACAGAGAGTCTAAATCGCTGTCAGCTACAGTGAGTGAGATCAACGCACACATCAGCACAGGAATCATCTTCATCACCAAACTGTGGGTCTGATCACTGCAAAGAGAAGAGCTTTTGTTTTAGTTTATCGCATTGGTGCAACAAAGTTATTCATGCACAGGCGAGATCTGCATGCAGTGTTTGTATCTGCAGTGCTGCTTCTCCCCCCCGTAGCTCTGGAATCACAACGTGAGTGCAGGACAGTCTGCAGCACATCCACACACAAACACACTCCTTCAAAAACTCACATTCTCACTCCAAAGTTACCTGAAAATACAAAAGCCAACATCACTTTGAATCGTCCTCAATGCACAAGCTTCACACTACAGAGTAACACACACACACGCACACACACGCACACACACACTCATACATGTAAGCATATGCAGTACATACTGTGCAGTAAATATCCCGTGTCATCCAACATGTCCCGGTGACACTGACAGTCCACAACTTCAGAGGCAGACTGTGCCACAGTGCAGCGTCACCCTCACACCTCAGGCTACACACACACACACACACTGCAGCCCATCCTCTACACACTCACCCCAAACAGAGAGGGATTTACCATTTCACTTCCACAGAGACGGGTTTTATGGAAGTCCAGAGTTGCCAATATTAAATGAAAGTCAGTGAATCAAGTGGACATTTTATTTATCTTTTTACCAAAATGCTAATTTAAATTTAAAGATCTGACTTTTTATCATTTTCTTTGAAGCAACTAAATGACGGCACGGCAACAATATACTTCCTGTTTACGTCCCCAAAGCTTCCAATTCAAGGCAGCTGTGACTTTAATAGGAATAGAGGGAGGGCGCTTTATTTTTTACGCGTCTGTAATTCCTGAAAAGTCTCTGAAAACAACTATGTACTTTGGTAATAATTATTAGAACTATAGCAATGTTAACTGTACAACTTTATTCACAATTAAATGTAGAATTGAATCCTTTCCTGCAGAGACATTTTTGCTCTAAATGATTGTCCAGGTTACGCTGTCGGAATAACTTGGAATTAATTAATTTGAAGTGAACCAATGAAACACTTATAATCATGAAAAACGACTTTTGCAGAAAACTTCTGAAACTACAAAATATACATTTTACTGAAATGGTTCATTGATTATTAAAAAAAATTATTTTCGGGATGATTTAATTTTAATTTTGGCAGCTCTGGACTGCCATAGAGAGTGTGTGTGTGTGTGTGTGTGTGTGTGTGTGTGTGTGTGTGTGTGTGTGAGGGGTAGTCAATCAAATAGATCCCTCTTCCAGCCCCCCCCCCCCCTTATCTTCATTCACTCCATCCCGTATTGCTGATGCGCTGCCCCCCACCCCCCCCTGCCCCCCCCCTCTGCCAGGTGGAGCTCCTGCAGTCAGCAGAATAACTCTGCAGCACACACACACTGTGCAAGCTACACACACTCCTCTTATTACCCCTCCCAGCCTGAAAATAGTTATTACGCATACCAGGACAGCACAGGGTTAGGGGGGGTTGTGTGTGTGTGTGTGTGTGTGTGTGTGTGTGTGTGTGTGTGTGTGTGTGGGAGGGGGGGGGGTATCATGTCCTTATTGAAAAGGGTCAAAACTTTGAGTTTGTTCTCTGCAGGACTCGAGGAGAGCAGGTGATGTGTGAAATGAGACGAGAGATGAAGACGAAGAGAGACTGGAGCGGGGGGGGGGGGGAGAGGAAGGACTCTGCAGCAGCAGCAATGATGCAGAGCCCCATTAGCACCAGAGGTGGAATGTAACATGTGCATTTACTCAAGTACAAATGTGAAGTATCAGTGTTAACACAAGTATCACATTTACTTCTGCTCCACTACATTATTACTGTATTTTTCAATTCACTGCATTTATGTTACAGTTTAAGTTTTCAGATAAAGAAACATAGTAAAAAACACTAGAACATTATTAGACACACATTAGTCACATAATCAACAAACTTTGCTACTTTTTCTCATCTTAAATGATCACAAACTTAATTATTTTGAACTTTAGACTATTTGTCCAAAATGTATTTATTATTACTAATACTTTAATATTATTAATATTATTACGAATACATTGACATTATTAACATTATTCAAAGGAAAAGCAGCAAACCTGGAAACATGAAATGTTTTTACATGTACGTGTACAAACTGTTGGGGAGTTTCATGAATAACAAAGCATCTTATTTTGAAAACTCTTCATTAGTTTCTTATGCTAAAATCTTAATTTTTAATGTAACTAAAGCTGTCAGAGTACGGTAAGTACAGTACTTAATTTATATTATGTATATTATTACATTACATTCCACCACTGTCACAAGTATCTCATATTAAACCTTCCAGACTTGCAAAGTAAGAAAAGTATAAAACAACATATCGCTGGGATGAGATCAGAGCCAGTGATTGGTCGAGTAGTTAAGTGAAGTTATTGTCCCAGTAAGAAGAGCGGGACCTCCCAGTCCCAGGAGGCACTGTGAACGGGCCAACACACACACAGCTGATCGTGTAAATAAAGATTTGTCTTGACATTTTAAACCTACAGTCATGTTCCCATCAGGATCAACTGTAAGAACTTTTCTTCTAGCGCCACCATGAGGTCAACATTTACTGTGTCCAACACAACCTGCAGAACTAGAGACTTTCCCATCAGCCCCAGCTGGACTTAATTACCAACTACTAGCATGCTAACACGCTAAACTAAGATAAACATGGTAAACATTATACCTGCTAAGCTTTAGCATGTTAGCATTGTGATTGTGAGCATGTTAACCTGCTGATGTTAGCATTTAGCATCCTGCTATATATAAGTGCAGCCTCGCAGAGCTGCAAGCATATTCATACTTCTAAGATTACATCAAGATTTTATACGTGTTTACAAAGCGCGTTTCACAACAATGCAACACCAGAGTAACTTTAATATGCTCATGAGCATGAGGCTCCGTCAAATTGGCAAATGGGCCACAGATTTTGGCAAAAGTCATTTTCTTTTTTGGCAGAACACGAGAATAACAAACACATGAATGTGTTTTCACAGCAAGAACTCGGGTCAAAGAAAACAAAGCTGCCTCAGCGCTGAGGTAAAATAAACTGGAGCATTCATGGGGTTTCTAACACTTTCTACATTTGCTTTCATTCTGCTTGCTATTGCTTCATAAGTCACTGTTTAGCAGTCGCTTTTATTCTAAATGTGCATGTTTTACTGGGTCAAATCCCTGTAAATGCTTGAGGTGGAAGTGTCCTGAGAACTGGACCTGCAGTGTTTTGTCAAACTTTGCACATTTACAGGGTAAACCATCACAAAGTACAGCCGGCACACTCTCTTAAAGTTTCCATGCCTTGTTTGGTTATCTTTTGTTCAGTCTCTACACTTTCTTTAAACAGTGGATTCTGCACAGTTAAGTCATCCATTCTAAGCGTGTTTATACGACCTTTAACCTCCTCTCCAAAATGATAAACACTTTTAGCAAGTTCAGACATCTAATGGCTCAATTACCTGGCTCGTGTGCCGCCGCACGGAGCCGCAGACTCTCAGGCTCGTTTAATTTCTCTCTCCGAAGTCTGCAACTTTGTGAAAGCACAACACTGAGCCGAGACTCGGAGCCTGCGAGGCCTCGCTGTTCGCTCTCTAACAGTCGGATGTATTCATGCAGGTCCCGCTGATTGAGCGACCACACTGCACCTCTTTCTTTGCAATCATGAGGGGAAATAGTGAAGTGCTTGTCATAACGTGCGCCAGGAGAACACACATATCAAAGGTTTTTTGAAAGTTGAGGTATTTTTTCAAAATCGAGGTTTTTTTGAAAATTTAAGGCATTTTTCCATAATCGAAAGTTTTATGAGAGTTTAGGTAATTTTTTCTAAATGGAAGATTCTTTTGATAATTTAAGTACATTTTTTTTAAATTGAAGCCATTTTTCGATAATCAAAGGTTTTTATGAACATTGAGGTCATTTTTTGAAAATCAAAAATTTTTTTGAAAGTTGAAGAATTTTTTTAAACTTTAGGTCAATTTTTCAAAATCGAAAGATTTTTTTTAAATTAAAGTCATTTTTCGATAATAGAAGGCTTTTTTGAAAGTTGAATTCTTTTTTCAAAATTGAAGGATTTTTTGAAAGTTGAGGTCAATTTTTCCAAAATGAAAGTTCTTTTGAAAATTTAGTTTATTTTTAAAAAATGGAAGATTTTTTTGAAATTTTAAGCCATTTTTCGATGATTGAAAATATTTGTAAAAAGTTGAGGTAATTTTTTGAAAATCAAAAGTTTTTTTTCAAAATTAGGGTAATTTTTTCAAAATCTATGGATTTTTTTGAAAATAGGTAATTTTTTGAAAATCAAAGTTTTTTTTTTAAATTAGGTAATATTTTTCAAAATCGAAAGATATTTTTAAAATTAAGGTAATATTTTTGAAAATCAAAGGTTTTTTGAAAGTTGAGTTCTTTTTTCTTTTTTTTTTAAATTGAGATAATTTTTTCAAAATGGAAGTTTTTTTTGAAAATTGAAGCCATGATAATCGAAAGTTTTTAAGAAAGTTAAGGTAATTTTTCATAATCGAAAGATATTTTTGAAAGTTGAGGTAATCTTTCGATAATCGAAGGTTTTTTTTTTAAAATTAGGGTAGTTTTTAAAAAATCAATGGATTTTTTAAAAATAAAGGTCATTTTTCAAAATCGAAAGATTTTTATAAAATTTAAATAATTTTTTCAAAATGGAAGGTTTTTTTGAAAGTTAAGGTCATTTTTCGATAATCGAAGGTTTTTATGAAAATGGTGGTCATTTTTTGAAAATCAAACATTTTCTTGAAAATTGAAGACTTTTTTGAAACTTTAGTTCAGGGGTCTTCAACGTTTTTCAGGCCAAGGACCCAAACTGATGGAGAGATGGAGATTTACTTGCCCATTGACTGTTTCACGCAGACTTCTGGAGCCGTGTTGTGGATAACGTGCTGAGCACGAGGCCCAAAGGATGAGCTTCTCATGGGTGAGTACAGGTTTCTCTTTAAATCTATGAGTGTGTTACCTCTCACATGATGAAGGACGCTCACCTTCTGTGATCTGTGTCTGAGCAGGGCAGCCCGTGAGAGCTCAGCAGAGCAGCTCTTCTTTTCCTTAAATGCTGGAACTTCCACATCTGGCATCAAGTTCAAAGTCTCTCACGTGTCAGTGACCGACAGACTCAGCAGCCACATGAGTCTTGTTCAGTTTGTTCAGATAAATAACGAAGCGAAGAGTCAAGTGCAGTGTGAAGAAACTGCTGCTGTACTAATATACCCAGAAGTACACGCAATATCTAAAGTTGGCTCCACATTGACAAACTACGACATTACATGTATTACTTTGTCATTAAAATGTATATTCCAGAATGATATAAAACTCCAAAGTGAGCTTTTACTTTTGATGCTTAAAGTACATTTTGCTGATACTACTTCTGTACTTCTGAGCTGTTACTCGAGTACCACCTCAGTGATATTTCTACTTTTACTTCAGTAAAGGATCTGAGCACTTCTGTTTGCAACTGTACATATTTGATACTTCAGGAGCGTAAAACGTGATCTGTCCCGTGAGACCTTTCACTTCCCAGTAACACTGGTTTGAAGCTGACAGATATTTATGGCGACGCTGCAAAGGGAGCGAGGAAGCACTTGACCCTCACAAAAACCTCTTCAGCGAGAGAAGCAAACGAAGTGTGAAACTCTTCTGACGGAGCCGAAGGGAGAGAAGAGAAGAGTTACACTTCCAGGAAAAGATGCAATAATGTAAGACAAATACATGTCTGACCTTAACATGGTCAGTAAAAGTATAAGCATCAAAATACACTTAAAGTACTCGTTATGCAGAATAATGTGTTTATTATATTAAAGCATTAATGTGTTCATCACTTTAATGTTGCAGCTGATTTTAACTATTTTATATTCTGGCCCAGTAAAGTTTTATTCAACCAATAACTATAAATGTATTTGTTGGTTATATTTCTGTAGAATTAATCAATTAATTAATCTGCAAAGTAACTAAAGCTGTCAGATAAGTTATGGAGAAAATATTTCCCTCTAAGATGTAGTGGAGTATAAAGTAGCATCAAATACTCAAGTAAAGTACAAATTGTATTTAAGTAAAGTACTTGAGGAGTAAATGTACTGTGTCAGTAAAAAGTGTGTGTGTGTGTGTGTGTGTGTGTGTGTGTGTGTGTGTGTGTGTGCATAAATCTGGTTATGAGCTCTTTGACTGAGTGAAACTTTATCCGAGACCATAACCAGCAATGCGGAGACACACACACACACGCACACACACACACACACACACACACACACACACACACACCTTTCTGTACGCAGGGGGACGTTATGATTCCTGATTAACGTATTTAAATATGTGTCCTACCTGTGATGCAATATACATATTTGTTTCTTAACTAAATGTAAAGTAAAGTGTTTCCAGTGTGTTTTAGAGACATTTTAGTTTTAAGCATATTTGGATGATTATCAGGATAATATTTATTTTGGCCGACTTACGATGGCCATTTTTATTATTTTATGACATTTAATCGATTATACAGATTAATCCATGATGAAGATAAATGTTAATTGCAGCCCAACAGTATTTTACTCTTGAATGAGGAAAGAAGATTAATGTCTTTAGTCTTCCCTCAAAAGTTTAGATGATGCATCAGTTTAACGGCCTGGTGGAGACGAAACACTCGCTCCGGACGATGTGAGGGGCCACAGCGGCGCTCGGGGCCGAGCATGGATCCCATTACACGCACGTCGTGCTGACGTCCACGCTGATTTACGCTCGCGATGTCAAGCTCTGTATTATATTCCCGTCTCAGTTATGTCACAGAGGCGAGGAACACTGAAGCCTGCACTTTAGATCCACTGAAGCTTCTTCACGTGTTTTCTTTGGTTGGAGGTTGGATCTCCAGCTCTGTGAATCCCATGTCCCTGTGTGTGACTGGGTGAATGTAAAGTACTTTGCATTTAAACACTATATAGTTACAGAACATTTACCAGGTGAGAACTATAACAGTCTCCAGTCTGTACTTCAAGCTAAACGTACGTGCAACTAAAATGTCCCGGTTCTCTAAAGTCACTACAGATAATATTAAGCTTGTTTTCAGCGCTTACATAGACGTTACTTAACCCAACATATAAACAGAAACATTGCCCCGAGCGTCTCTTATTAGTGTCATTATACAGATTTCAAATAAACTATGTTCTGCTGAGGTGATGCCCGTGGTGTTTAAAGGTGCTGAAAAAATAATGCAACCTGCATCACTTTGAAAATATGGTCACCGAGCTAAATGCTAGCGTCAGCATGCTAACATGTATAATGATTAGCTAATGTTAGCATGCTAACATTAGCTAATCATTAGTGAAGTCCAGCTGAGGCTGATGGGAACGTGTTTCCTTCTGCAGGTTTTTGGTCATAAACCAAAGTAAAGTGCCGACCTCGTGGTGCCGCTGGATGAAAAGTCGGAGGATCATCATATTAATATTCATCCTGAAGGGAAACTGATGGAGGTAGTTTTTACTGGTAGTTTCACCTCCACACACCTGATGCAACACCAGCCGTGACTCGTAGACTTCGTCTGTGGGACGGATGACGTCGCTCTAAACAATTCCAGATAATCACAACGAGCCTGTTCTGGTCGGTCGACAGTTTGATGGTGTGAATAGCAGAAGACGCTGTGGACTCTTTCATGTGCCGCTATCTACGAGACGTCTTCCCTCTAACAAGGCGGCTCAGAGCTCTGGAGAACATTCAGCTCACCTTGAGAAACAGATAAGACCCCAGAGTTCAAACTATCACCACGTCTGCTCTTATAAAACAGTGGAAATGAATCCAGCACACAGGGGATTTTATTAAAAGGATAACGTAAACTTGAAAATTAAAATGTAATTCCACATTAGCGTTCTAATTTTCCACAGTGCAAAATATAAAAATGTTAAATATATACAATGTAACCTGTATGTCAAAATAAATGTGTATAAACAAATATAACCACATTTTCTATTTGTGCAAGCAATGTTTAAGTCACAATTAAAAGGTAATTTTAAACCATATGAAATTGAAATCGGCACTTTACATTTAATTTTAAAGATTCAATCCGACTTTGAAAATCAAACAGCTTCTCAATTTAAATATGAAAATTGGATTATTGCATTTTAATCTGAATTTTTACTCAAATAACACACACATGTGGAACATAATAATGCTATTGTGGAATTACATTTACATTTTCAACTTTATATTATCCCTATAATAAAGTCCCCTGTGGGCTTCCATACTTTTCCGTGTCATTTGTTCCAATAAAAAGCACGGAAACGAACCTCGTCCCTCCAGCCAAACGCAGTTTCACCACACAGTGAACTGAAGTCTACTTTGTGTGCGCAGGTATTTCCTCTCAGACTGACGTGAAGTGATGCCAGAGTGTTTCTATATTCAGACCCTGATGTAACAGCAGCTGTGAGACGAGCCGCTCCTCGCCACACACCGACACTTGTGAGAGCTCGTATGTATTTGTGCGTGGGTGGGGTAGGAAGTGATGGGTGGGGTATTTACTGTACACACAGCCTGGGGTATTCACAAATAGCTGCACAGCACATGTATTTTCCTCAGCGGTTAAAGTGGTGGGTTCAAACCGGTCCACGAGCTGCCAGC
>CALSCE010000618.1:7746492-7759935 GCA_943593645.1 Bovichtus variegatus
TGTTAAACATTAAACTTTTCTTTGCCACAGAGCTTATTTTCTGCAATTATCCTAAATCCAATGGAAACATCCCGTTAGCTTGTTGTTGAAGGAACCAGCGCGATGCTAACGTCCACGTTTGCCTATAAAACTACGTCATCCCTGTAGGGCTCCCACACAAACTTTCTCTCTTTATTGGACGTCTTGTACTTTGGGAATTACTCTTCCCTGATTGAGATCACAATAAAGTAAAAATGCATCTTCTGTCGCGGATCATTACCTCTGAAAGGTGGCGACAGACGGCGGTTGAAGGTTTGTTTCGACCTCTAAATGGACCAGAACTAGAAGGATTTCCCTGACCTGTCTCTTGAATCTGCAATAATTCAATTTCAGCCAAGTTCCTGAAAACCAGCGGAAGAACAAACAATCACTGTCAGCCTTTTCCCCGTCGTCCCACCTCTTTTCATTTCCTCCAGTCTAAATGGTGCGGACAGGAGTCTAAACAGCTCGTTGCGGGGGGAAGGGTGTGGGTAGGGTGTGGGTAGGGAGGGGGTAGGGAGGGGGGGGTGGTATATTTCTTTTTCAGGAGGAGGTAAAGGATGGATGCAAACCAATGGTGAGGAAATTAAAACACGTAAATTTAACGCACCAGAACATTTCACACATTCCTTCAGGCCTAAGCGCTAACCGCCCGCCCTCGTCTCCGTCTCCGCGTGTTGTAGGAGGGAAATCATGCACGACATTTATTTTCAGGTGGAATTGTCGTTTCCGCTTCAACCGTTTCCTTTCCATCAGCAGCTGCTCACCGACTGAAACTCACTGACCTACAGTTTGTAGCGTGGAGGCGGCAAATCAAATGCACACGTTATATACTGTGTATGTTTAAAACTGATTTATCAATGTTTTTATACATTGAACACTAAATCAAAAGAGATGTCTGTCCATGGAACCAGGGCGGCGCTAACTTCCGGGTCGGCCTCCAAGAATTTAGAATTTACGTATTAATTCATACTGGTTTTCAGTCAATTTGGATATAATTTGCAGCCACATTTGGATGTAAACCAATGAGAACATCGCGCTGTTGTCTGAGCTGAGGGATGTGTGTCAGCTTATTTTACTAGAAACCAGCGTGGGTGTGTCTGTGTGTGTGTGTGTGTGTGTGTTTTGGGGCTTTTCCGTGAGTCAGCCACGTTTCTGCGCAGATACTCGATGGATTCATAGATCATGGAAGTGGACCAGGCCTGCAGCTCTCCTCTCCTCCCTCTGACACGAGTGGACAGCTGAGGGTAATCCTCCGCCCAGCAGATGCTCGCAGTTTGATCTCTCTCTCTCTCTCTCTCTCTGAATGTAATGTGTAGAGCCGACGGTCTTTGGTTCAGTAATCCTGGGCTCTTACACCGAGGCCCATGGAGGCCCTGAGTGTCAGCAACACATTTTTCTCTCCCACACACACACAAACATACTGAAACACACACACACAAACACACACACAGGCAGCATCACTGACACCTCAGAGCTAAATATACCGCGAGTGACAACGACAGGTGAGCGGGCTCCTCCACAGACCGGCGAGCTCGGACACAGGAGGTCACCGGGTATGAGTGTATGATTGTGAGTGTAGCTGAGATATGTGTGTGTGTGTGTGTGTGTGTGTGTGTTGGTGTGTGTTGGTGGGACGGAGGGGGTGGTGTTTGAGCGTCAGGGTCTGAAGATTGTAGACTACCTCTGCTCACTGCGGACTGAGCTCAGATCTACACGCAGCCCAGTTTCTGGGTCCCCCTCTTCTCTAAGCCAGCTGGTCTGGCTTAATATCACGTCTTTCTTTCACTTTCTTTTTTAAAAAAAAATCCTTTCTTGTTTGATACAAGGGATTGACTGATCAAAACCCACAGCTGGAGCTGCTGGGGAACCTTCCAGGTGAAGACAGAACAAAAAGCAGCGGTGAGTTTAACGGGGGGACGGAGGATGCATGGGGATCTAAAGGGAAATATCGCTAAATATTGCAGGAGGGAAGGAGAACACAACGTTACTAGACAGAATGAAAGTGTTGAAGTTTCAGATGGAAACTGAATTCTGAGTTCCGGCAAATCTGGAATTTAATTTTTCCTTTTTTCACCACTTGGTGGCAGCGGCAACAAGCTGTACGCACACTTTGGACGCTATAAAGTTAATCTGGCTAACATGTTAGCAAACATTATTATTCTTCACTTCTGGTCATTAAACTAATATGAGTCCAATATTCTCTCTTTTTTTAGTTCTGTTTTTGGTCTCTTCAGCTGCTTAATGCTCCACCACTGCTTGTTCTGCTCGTCTCTGACCAATATTAATGTTTAAGATATCGCTGTTAATTGTCTTTCTTTACTTTATTTGTTTTTTTAGATAAACACATAACATAAAAAGGCCTTTTTAATAAGGATCCTTCAAATTTGGTGGTTCATTTTAAGGTTCATAAAGTAACTCGTCAGAGCTCTCTGGTGGACAAACTAGGTAATGGAAAGACTGTTTGTACGGACATTTTTTGTCACTTATCGGCCGACATATACATACATAATGATATATATATATATATATATATATATATATATATCATTATGTCTGCAATAAGTCAATATCAGAAGTTATATCGACCTAGCTCTATAGATCTGAAAACACTGAGTGCTAAGAGACTGAATCACAACGGTAAAGTTGCGGACCATAAAACCAAAACAACGAGCTGAAAGAAGCTAAAACGCTGGATAGAGAGTTGGTGATAATTCTGTGTGGGAAGTTATTGTAGTTTGGTTTGTTGTAGTTAGTGATGGAAATTATAATTAAGTCAATAACGTGGTTTTAAAAGTTGTGCAAGTCAAATTTATTTTAAATATGTTTTCTGAACTTGAATATTTTGCAGTGAAATTTTGAATTCTGTGTCCGCATGCTTGTGCACATTAGTAAAGCTGAATGCTGTGATATGTATCTTAATTTGTGAAAAAAAAAAATTTTCAGCATTAAACTTTTTTTTTTTATTGAATTTGCAAGTTTTTAGTTTGTAGCAACATTAAGGCACTTTAAATTAACAATTGCAGATGTAACGGAATGTGAATTCATTATATAATAATATAAACAAATCTAAAGATTCATATATTGTTTGTAATATTTTCAGCTTGTGTCATAATTGATATATAGAACAAATGAGATTGATCATATGTGGCATTAACTTCCAAAGATGTTAATGTAGTAAAGAAAACATTAAATTATATAATAGCTTTTAAATAGAAACTGAAGCATGTAAACAGGAGGAAATGGATAAAGGAGTTTTGTGTGTGAGAGTCTAAGGTTGTATCCTGTACAGATTATCATCTTTTAAACAATTTGTGATTTGTGATATTGGCCTGTATAAATAAAATTGACTTGACTAATATTGCGGATATATAGACCAATAAAGATGAATAATTACTAGTTGATTAATCATCTTAATAATGTTGTTTAGAACTTTTCATAGTTTAGAAATGACACATTAAGTTGAGGAGGTTGTGTTTAAACAAAGGTTCTTTAACTTCTATATGTATTTACAGTACATGAGTATAGGTACAGTATTGCTCATAAATGACAGGAGGAAAATCCTCTACGTATGTTTTTACTATATGAAGTACCGGGGATCAATAAAGGAGCATTAAAGCTGCACTAATCAATATTTTTTATGGGTTTTCTGACCGTGAGTGGCCTGTAATGACAAACCCACAGAGACGTAGCACCAACGCTGCAGTTCCTCTGAGCATTTTAGTGTCTTTCAGCTCGTTGTTTTAGTTTTATGGCTCACAACTGTTTTAGTCTCATCAGCTTCCAGCAGCTGTTTCAAGAATCTGTAAAGAGCCACTGAACACTTCCTGCTGACAGACGCGGAAACATTTAGATTCCTTTCACATTTTTCAGAATTTCTTTTAGACAAAATTATTTATCGATTTATCATTATATTTATTTATTTATTTTTTATATTATTTTAAGCAAAAAAATACCCAAATAATCAGTGGCTACAGCTTTAGTTTTGGTTCCAAATGTTAATCATTGCTGGTTTTCTTTGTATTCTACATTAATAAACTGAATTCTTTTTTTTTTCTTCTTTTTGTTGGACAAAAAAACAAACATTTGAGGACATCACCTTGAATCTTTTTCACATTTTCCATTATTTTCTGACATGTTTTAGAGAAAATTATTAATCAATAATTTTTCAAGCCAAACATACCTCAAGGAATCAGAACAGACAACTTCAGTTTTAGTTCCAAATGTTAATATTTGCATTTCAAAACGTCACCTTGGACTCGAGGAAACTTTTTTACACATTCTTTATTATTTTCTGACACATGTTAGATCAAAAGTAATTTTTAAGCCCAAAATACCAAAAATTCAGTCGCTAATAATGAAAATAATGGTTATTTGCAGCATGATATTGAATGAAGAGAAGGTGCACCTTCAGGTTTCTCCACTGGGAGGCGCTGCGACGCGGATCTGCAGTAAATGTCAAATAATTATTTAACTATTCTCAGTTTGGAGACAATGGACCTGTTGAAAGCATGAATACAAATAAATATATTTCACAGAAACCTTTAATATATATATATATATATATATATATATGTTTCTCATCAATGACCTGTTATTGGAGTCTTTTCTTCAAACTAAATATCTCACTATTTGTATATCTTCTAATTTGTTTCCTCTCGTGTGTGTGTGTGCGTGTGCGTGTGCGTGTGTGTGTGTGTGATGATGCCGCCGCCTCCTGACGTTCAGGTGCTTGCTGACGAGCCTGCGACGCGCGTGCTCCAGGACACTCACCGATACACTGAAAGAACCGCTGGACGGAGTCACGCACAGAGAAAAGTCACGCACAGAGAAAAGTCACGCACAGAGAAGACATGCGGAGCTGAGCGGAGAGGTAAGCTTCACTCTCTTCAGGCTTTGTGTGTGGGACACTGTGGATGTACTGTAAGTGCGTGCGTGTGTCTGTGATGCGGGGCGTGCGGGTTTGACGCGCAATAAACAACAGGAAACAAACAGAAGCGGGATAATCCTCCTCTCCAGTCTCTCCGTGGATCCTCTCCTCACACAGCAGAAGGAAGTCTGGAGAAGTTCTTCTGTCTCCGCGCGGGTTGTTTCACGGTGAGGCTGTAGTTTGCGGGCCGGAGCAGGAGCTCTGTGGACCGGCTTTGTGCGGAGCCGCGGACCGGTCGACTTCACCCGGCTGGAGCCTCGTGAGAACACCCGGGTGACATGTGAAAAAGTACTTTTCTACAGCAACACTTGGTGAGAGAATCCAACGGAGTCTGAGAAACTGATGCTGCAGCTGGAGAAAGTTTGTTTTCGGGCTTTAGTTAGAATTCAAGTGGTTCACAATCTTTTTTGGCTCAAATGAAGTTTACTGATCATATCGGCGCGTGAAAGGAGTTGTGCGTAATTCTGCCAGGGCTGGATTTAGCCATTTGGGGGTCCTGTGCAAACTCAGGCTTTGCCCCCCTTGTTGATTTTAAAACGCATGTCTCTAGTAAAGGTGATTTTAACATTACCTGCGTTGCTCAGGGAGTTTATTTATGTGATTCATTTGACATTATTGTGGGTTTGGTTTGTCTGTTTGTCAGCAGGATTACAGAAATATTACTGTAGCGTTGGTGAGGAAAAACCCTTTAAATATTGGAGTGATTCCGAAACTCAGATACACAAATAATCTTTTACTTTCAATAACACTGAGAGATAAAACATTTGTGACGCATTCATGTGGTGTCAGGAAAACACGAGTTCCCAGCTGGTAAAGATTTACAGAAACAGCTATCAACGTGTTGATTAAACACTCTGAGCAGTAAAATACAACATATGTTATCCGCTCATGACTTTCCAACTTGGGAAATGGGATCATCCGAGGATGTGTGACTTTCACAGGTCATTACAGCCACGATGAACTCCTGTTTTTCTCCTACGCTGTTCAATTTGACTAAAAGAGTAGCCTTAATGTCTGAAATCTGACAGATGGAAACATGCTAACACCAACATTTAGGAGCCAAAATCATCCAATATGATGTGAGCCCGGTTTTTTATCCTATACTTGGCACCATTAAAAGTATGCCGAGTTATCCATTGGCTGTTCCTGTTTGCAGAGCACCCATGGATGTATAGACGACAAACACTGGATTATATTTACACTATAGAACACGTAAAAACATGATTATTCTCAGGCAAGTTCTTCCTATGATTTCCAAGAGGATTTATCTGCGTTTATTCTTAATGGACACCGGAGACGATTCTATCCTGTAGAAGTGTGAGCCACACTGAGAGCTGCCAATATGTTTCATGTGTTTGTGTTCAGACCTCTCCGGGTTATGACTCTCAGAAGGAGTGCCGCTTTTGGCTCAACACCGTGTCTTTGCCCGTCCCGTCAAGTCTCAAAGAGAAAGGTTGTATCCGATAAAGATGTTGCAAATGTGATATCACTCACGTAACTCACGCTGAGCATGTGGTTTCTGTGCCACGAAGTGACTCATTCACTGCTTAAAGAGGGGCATCCCTCACCAAGCCACATATTAGATCAAGTTACCTACTTCCACACTTGAGACCTTCTTAAAAAGGCTTTAATTTAGCCTGTGTTTGTTTTTTCAACTTGATGAAACACTTTGAACTTTGTTGACAGCGCTGTGCCTCATATCATCCAAAAACGACTAATGACTTTGCACTTTTAACAACTTTTTGCAGCTCGTCAACACACAGGTGTTTGGTAATCAGCTGTTCGCCCATATTCAATTACTTGAAAAGCCCCTCATTTGGCTGAAGGGGAATTCAGTGTTTACAGTCGTATAATCTATAAAATACAGATTTGTTCTACCACAGACACTAGTCTCCACATATGGCTCGAGCTTGACTGTTCTCCATGTAATGCACTTCATTCTCTTTGAAAGGCAGTTCATATAACTTATAGTTTTAGTACTGTAGCCTCCAGGATTGTGACATAAAGTCTTCTACCAAATACAACTGGACCTTTATGGACCGTACTGTACCGTACTGTACCGTACTGTACCATGCACCATGTTCCATGTACCATGCATTCATCTAAAATGACACGCTGAACATCATTGCCGCCGTGTTTTCCGAAGCAGACGATACGTTTGTAAAAACGATCTCACGTCTTCTGGGCCGCTAGTGGCTCAAGTTTATTTCCGGTAAATATTCCACGCGTTTGACAATTTGCTTGAGCGTTTGTCCAGCCGAGGGAAACGTCTTCTCTCTAGCAAAGACGTCTAGCAAATTAGTGTTTTATTATTTAAGGTGCGACTGATTTAGTAGCTGCAGCTGTTACTTCAGTGTGTCAGATACATATATTTAGATGAATATAAGCATCGGATCAGACTCCGTACTGAGTATTGAAGGATTCAGATTAGGATCAGGGCTCAAAATAACTTTATTAGTACATCCTTACACGCCACAAATTTGCTGCCTCTGGCAACACTTCCATTATTTTTGATTTACATTCACACAATTCTGACTCATTTGCGAAACAGCGAGTGCTTCATTTCAGACAGAAGTTGTAGTTTTTACAGCAGAAATGCTTACTGTCGTTGGGAGATTTTATTGACTCCTGCTAGCTAATCAAGCTAACATTGGCGCCATGAGATGGTTGATAATCTCCAGCTGACTTTTAAAGCTTATTTGGTTTAATTCTCATTCTCACTTGGTCTCATCATTTCCCCAGTTGAGATGTCGTTCTTCCAACTTCAATTTGTTCCTGAGCTTTAAGTCGTAACGTGCGAACGACATCGATGCTACAAAGAAGATCCTATATAGTATATATTATATATTATATTATATTGACTTGTTATCACACTTAGGCTAATGCTAATATATAACTTATTACAGCGTAATACCATGTCGGCAAAAAATGTATATAAAATTATAGGATAAAAATTAAAAGATTCTTACCTTCAACACAGCTTCCTGTTGTTGTTCTGACTCGAGGGGCGTTAACAGGAAGTCATTTTACCCATTTTTATTATTTACGAAACCACATGAATGCATCACAAAACACAAACCCTGTAAAAGCGACTTAAATATGCAATTGATAGCTACATAGACGCTAACATGCTAACAGACTGAGGCTAACGACAAGCTAACAGGCCTCAGGTGTAAAGTTAGCATAGTGTAAACTCTAGTATTATAAGAATGAAATAAAACTAAATCCTTCTCCTAATGCTTCTCCTAAATTCCCCTCGGGATCAATAAAGTATCTGTCTGTCTGTCTGTCTGTCTGTCTGTCCGTCTGTCCGTCCGTCCGTCCGTCCGTCCGTCCGTCCGTCCGTCCGTCCGTCCGTCCGTCCATCCGTCCATCCATACTTGTTAGCATATATATAAGAGAAAATTCTTATAGGCGCGTTGTGTCTCCTGTTTCTAGTCTTTATGCTAAGCTAAGTTAGCTTTGTACTTCAGTCTTCTCATGTAACTCTCTGCAAGGAAGCGATTAATCCCAAAATGAATCCCAAAGTTCACACACACTGTTTCTTGCAGGTATTCTGCCCTTTTTTTAAATTTTTTTATTATAGCGTCATAACTTTACTTTGCTACATCCAGTCAGAAAGAAGCTGCTCCGCCTTTTTATTCTTTTTACAATTGACTTAGAGTTCCGAGTAGGTTTAAAAAAGACTAAACGTTGGTCAGATGGGGGCATCCCAGACCCCCCCCCCCCCCCCAACCGCCCCCGCCCCCGCCACAGAGACATGCAGTGTCCTGCCAAGGAATACAAGGGCACTGCCACATGTCACCCATTACCTCCCTGCTGTGTAGACACACTAAATGTACAGCACATATGCGAACAGGCGCATTCACATACTCAAACGGTCTCTCTGAGGTTCGGCGTGTTGGAAAAATAATTGGCAAGGCGGCGAGAAAAAGAGGGAGCAGCTGAGGACTGCGTGAGATGGCTGATTTCCATCTCCGCTCAACAGTCGCTGCCTCTCTCTCTCTGTCTGTGAACCAGAAACCAGTCGTATTGTTGTTTGGGGTAAAAAGTTCATTCTTTTTTATTTTTGGAGTCCTTCTGCTTTTACACTGAGTCTATAAATAGCGGGGAGGTTTGTGCGCGTGAGGGTGAGTTGGGTGGAGATTTGCTGTCATCCTGGAAAAGATCAAGCGCCGCGTTAACTCACACCTACAGACGCCGCACACATACGCCCGCGTACATGTTCTTATTGTTTTATGTAATCTTCCCTCGACATCTCGCGTCTCAGTTTGGCCTAAAATTCCCTTTTTTTTTTCGACAACATGCTGAGTGTGCTCGTCTGCGAGGGCTCTAAATTTAAACCGCGTTGATCCTTGTGCTGTTTTCCTGAAGCGAGGTAGAATCACAGGCAGCGTGACTCAGACTCCAGATATTCATGTAATGCTCTGCGGCGTGTTGCTGCTCGCTGCAGACGATCCTAATAGTATTAATCAAAGTGTTGGGCTTGTTGTGGCAAAACACATCAATTATGGCTTCATGTCAGAAGCTGTCAGTTCATATTCAACCGTTTGTAACGTAGACAACAACACGAGAGGAGGAGGAAATGACAGCAGTCAGCTTTACCAAGGCTGCTGCTACAGATGGCTTCTTTTCTTTAGTTTTTGAAAATGTCAGGAAATGATGACGAATGCGTGAAACCGAAGATTATTCAATTCACAATCATAGCAGCAAATTGTCACGAGCTGGACAGAGAAAGATGGACGTTTTGTTTCTGTTTATTCAGATGTGATTAAGAGATGAGGGCGATGAAGTCGTTTTCTCCCTGTGTGTGTGTGCGTGTGTGTGTGTGTGTGTGTGTACGCCTCCGTCATCCTCTTACGTCTTCACGATCCCAATTTCATTCTCCATTTCCTCCCGTGTGCCTGAGGGCGGCCGCCTCCTGAAAGCGTGCGCGTCTTTTCCTTCACCTGCTGTGATGATGGCAGAGCGGCCAAAAAAACCTGCCGCGTGTGTTTGTTTGTGTGCGTCTGTCTCAGCGTGTGTGAACATCCAGTTAACTCGGCGACCCAAGCTCTTAAGCTCCACTTCAGGAGCAAGACACGGGTCACATGGCTCACACACACATTCACACACTGCATGCACTGGCAGTCCTGCACAGGGCCACTCTTAATCCCTCAGAATCACTCATTGTCTTCCGTGTTTCGGTTCCTGTGTCGTCTCCTAATGGAGAATTTTAAAGTATTAAAAGTGGTGCTTTAACTCTCTGAACCAAAAGCAGTTTTTAGGTTTTTCTTTTTTACTCACTGTGGTTTTTAAGTCCAGCACGATCATGACTAGAAGTAGAGAAGCCTTAAAAATGTATTGTCTGTAGTATAACACAGTTATAACGCTTAAAACATAAAAAAAAAGAATTTATTTGGAATTTATTTGACAAAAATTGGATGAAAAATGGAATCTATATATGCACAATGTTACCAATATTACGGGGAGGCTCCACGTGCTATGGATGTTATACATTATTAGACTATTTACATTTGTACAACCTCTCTTGGTGCAGAATCTATAGTTTTTTTTACAGGATCGGTTTGTTTTTGGGGAACTTTTAAACGAGACACGTAGACTAAAGTCGTCCTGATTAAATATACTTTTCAGCTTATATTTGGTTGTTATTCCTGACTGATGTTCGAGCTGCGGGTTGTGGCTCAGACGGTCACAGTGAGGGTCCGGGGGTCAGATGAAGTTAAAAATCAGCTGTGTGTACTCGTCACACACACACACACACACACACACACACACACACACACACACACACACACACACACACGATAGTACGTGATTCACTACCTTTTGCCCTAAAGCTGGAATGATGGTTCTCCTGAAATACATGTTAAACGTCTTAGCGAACGTACACAGTGAAGGGGCTTATGGGTAACCACAGGTCACAGACGAGCGCACACGTGTGAGGTCAGGCGAGCTGATTGGCTGATCCAACATCCTGTGCAGTGACTTTTCTCTGAGTTTGGGCGTAGCAGGACGCAGGAAAACAAACGCTTTTGTGGAGGCGTTTAGTGTCGTCGGCCTCCTCGTCGTCGTTCCTTCAATTCACGAAATCCAAATTCTTTCATGTTTCACTTGTCAGATTTCTTCTCTGTTTTCTGTACGTTGTAGAGAAAACAGTCACCAAATCCGTAGAATAGAAGAGAAACACTCGTGGACGTTCGCTTATTTGTAGAAATCCCGCTTTATTTGTGCTTTTAGAAAACTTTTCTCACTGCTTATATTTCTGACACTTTCATTTAAAAACCATGAATGACAGGTGTGATTTCTTGCCTTTTTTAAAAGAAAACTTTTCATCTTTTTAAACTGGCTTTTACCCAGAAACCTTTCACAAGATTTATATTATTATCACCGCGCGCTCGTCCCATCCAAGCTCCACCCAGGGAGGAAGTTTTCTGGCGAGCGGTAAAAACGAAATCCTGTCTTTTTTTTTTTTTTTTTTTTTTAAATGTGGCTTCTGAAAAACCTCCAGATGTTTTTGTGATGGAGCCAAACTCACCAGTCTTTATTATTTGCATGCTGACGTGCCCGGTTGTTTCACTTCCTCCCGAGCGTGCAGTAACCCCCTGAGGAAGCCTGCGCTCTGGGTGTGTCGGGGGGATACGGCAGCGACTGGACGGGCGTTCAAACGCGCCGCGTGCTGCCTGTCTCTGCGTGCACGGCGGTTGAATCCGTTTTCTGCTAATTAAATGTGGTGTTCATACATGTTTCTGTTCGACTTTTGATTTTGCAATCTTTTGTTGTTTCACACGCCACCTCTCCAAATGTGATACAGAATCCAGTGCATGTGTGTGTGTGTGTGTGTGTGTGTGTGTGATGCCTTTAACCCTAATGTTTATGCTTTCTTTGTGTCTTTGTGCAGGAGCCAGCAGCCAGTTCTGGAATTGAAAAGTGAAAAACTGTGAGGACTTGGAAGTCAATCAAAGGAGCCAGAGAAGAATAAGTTTTGTGAAAAAGAAGAAAAAAACAAAATAGCCAAGATGGGGAGAAAAAAGATTCAGATAGCGCGGATTATGGACGAACGGAACCGGCACGTAAGTGTAGAGAAGACTTAACACACACACGTTGAGCTGGCGTCTGAACAGACCTCGCAGTCACTTGCATAAAAGTCACGACGGCCTTTGACACGACACCAAAATGAATGTCATCAGATTAACGTGAAAGCAGCAGCAGCAGATTAGAGAGATTAAATCTGCGTTTTAAGGCCTTAAATCAATTTGATTAATCAAATTCTATTTTCAATTACGATTTAGGCTTCCAATGATTATGAAAATAATCGAGATCAACGTGTATTGCGCCGCGTACGGTTCCATAATGATGCTCTTTTTTTTGTCCTGGTCTATAAATCCAGCGCACCCCTTTCCTTGACAGCGCGCCGCCCTCGCCTCGCTCCGTGGATCCCCTGCTGGGACCTACGGCGCATTTCCTCCGTGGCGGTTCACCAGTCTCTTAATGTTTGCTCTCTAAGTGCACAAGGCTGATGCATTTCACCTAAAAATGGTATATTGACCAAAATAACCGGGATTATGATTTTTTTTTTTAAATCCCTGTAATAAAAGTCCTCATGAATGTCAGCTGGTAAGATGCTCAGACAGTAAAGGGAATATCTGCGATGTACGGCCAGTGACTTTGTGTTCTTGTTGAGCGCATAGTTACATGAAAACAGTTGAATAAACTAAAAAACACTGAATGAGATGATTGATTATTCTAATGTAATGTTTTTCAATTTATCCTCCGACCACACAGATAATAAGACCAGTTGTCCGGCAAATCACTTTAAATACACCATGTGAGTAAAATCCAATTAAACGTGAACTTAACATCTTGTTATTCTCGGTTAAACGTTACAAAATAAATGGCAGAATTCATTATCTTATAAAATATGAAAGAGAAAAGTTACAGTGGATCGGGATGTCTCTTTCAAACAGGTGCCAAGTGTCGTGTTTCTGTAAAAATGTTTGAATTAAGTCACTGATGGAAGCCAGTAATGTCTGAAAATGAGCTTTATTCATACACACAAACACACACATACAGACACACTGTAGTTCCTCAAACTGCTGATATCATGTCATGTGATCCTCACAAGAGGCCTGCGAGCTCAATGCAGAGAGATATGACAAGTGAGTAAAGAGAGCTTATTGTCAATGGGACACACACACACACACGCACACACACAAGTGTTGTCTGCAGGAACGGTTCCTCTCTTCCTGTTATGACAGGAAATGCAGCCACATATGCTTCCTGACCCCCGTTAGCAGGCGGGACTGACCTCGTCACAGTCTTCCCCGCTCCTTCATGCACTGGTCAATTTTGAAAGGTTTTGGAGGTTTGAAATGATTTAGCTTCTATAACATGTCTTTATTCAGATTAGTGGAAAGAAAACATCCAAAATAATAGTTTTTGTTTCTCACTTTGTCTGTTTGTGTCTGTAGATCATCACATAAAGCCTCATTTAC
>CALSCE010000618.1:7822936-7836595 GCA_943593645.1 Bovichtus variegatus
ACACAAAACTGCAAAGTCTGTGGCTCTTCTGAACAGTGAGCTGGATTATATCGATCACACAGTTTATCCTCGACTGCTGTCAGTATTCAACCCTCAGATTAAAGTCTGCAAAACATGATTCTGTGACTTCCTCCAGTGAGAATCTGCTTCACTTTGCATGTAAGCAACAGATTTAATTAAACATTAATACAAATACATCATCACATTAAAGCTGGAGAGGGACGCCGCAGGGGACACACGCGTTTCCACTCAGGGATGATCTGATCAATACTTCTGTAGTGTGATAACTATATATATATATATATATATATCCACCACAGGAGGTCAACGACTGATGATTCTCTCATCATTTCACTGGAGAAGTCTCCATTACTTTTGCTTTTTGCTTTTAAAGAAAAGAAATGAAAGGATCCTGCACACTGCCGATCACTTGCACTGCATCAGGCGAAGCTCATATTTTATTTATGCAAATGTTCATTATGAACTTTCCGGGATGAAACGAGAACAAAAAGCGGCTTTAATAATGGGCAAATGCGGAGAGTGTGCAGGATGTTGAGATTTATTTTTCTGTATTAAAAGGTTTCCATGTTAAACTGTTTAGTTTCGATGTAAAGACGTGAAGTTCTAGTGATGGGAGAAGTATTCAGATACTTTACGTTACTATTCAAAGTTTATTAAAGTACGCAGTAAAAGTACTCATTGTGCAGTAAAATGTCTCCCGTGACTGATATCTGACGTCAAATATTTAGTAAAACGTTGGATAATTTTACCTGTTTGGACAGTTATTGAAATAAAACCACGTTTAGGAAAAATGTCTCTCTGGTGCAACAACTCAGAGACAACTGAAGCATGAAAATAAACTATATTTTATCTATTTTATGTCAAATCTTAGTTCAATATTTAAAACTTGTTGTATTTTATAAACTCACCACATGTTTTTTAAAGGTAAAATCCTCTAAGAGTAAGTAAAGCAGCCAGATAAACGTAGCGCAGTAAAAAACACAACATCTGTCTCTGAGGTAGTGAAAGTAGAAAGTACCAAGAATGAAAAGATGTTTATTCACTTTCTTTTCCAAGATCACGACGGGAAGATTGATATGAATCTCTTGTCTGTTTGTTAAGTGCAGAGCTGGAGCCAATTAGCCTAGCTTAGCATGAAGCCTGGGTCCACATGCTGCGTCTCCTGTGTTTAACGTGTGTGAGCACAGATGTTAAAACAACACTTGGTGGTTTGAGGAGGCGGAGAAACTAATTCTCAACAAACAAAGTTCCTCCCGACGCCCAGACTCTTAACGTTTACACAAAACGTGTAAATTAATGCGCTTTAGGGTCGATTCCGGTTTTTATGCTAAAGACTATTTGTCTGCTTTGAAGCCAAAAGACAGACAGTCAGAGCCTTAAGGACAAAAATGTCCCCAATAAATCCAAATTTCTTTGATCCGACGACCATTACAGCATAAAATCACATATACAGGAAATAATTCAGAATAAACAACAGCGCTATATGTAAATAAAAAGGCATTTAAAGGGTTAAAATTCAGAAAATTAATGAATATTTGGTATTTATGACCAGGATTTATGTGGGTTCAAAGATTTAATTGAGTAAAAGTGAAAAAATAATGTTAATATATATTATTTTAAAGCAGTTTTTGATGCAAACAGAACATTGAAGAAAGATTCATTCTCCTGCAGGTGTCTTTGTTACTGCTTTGGTTTGAGAAAAATAGAGGAAAAGTGTGGTGAAAGTGTGCCGGTCGGAGTCACCAGTGACTTGTGGTCAGGGAGCAGGAGAAATAAACAGCCCGTGCTGCTGCATCACGGCCCTGCAGGAGTTTACATGAGAGGAGGAACCAGAGTTAACAAGCTGCTTAGAGAGGATTAACCGTCTTGTGTCACTAAATCAGGAAGCACAGCACCAAACTGAGAATAGCATCAGATCACACACAATCCCATCAGCTACCCTGATGCACTCCTATTTTAGGACTGCGTATTTGTGTTCACACACACATCTGTGAACGCAGCCGAGACTTCAGGCTTCTGTCTGTCAGGGTTGTTTTCAGTATCTATTCGTCTCCCGTACATTTTGCAATGAATTGTTTAGTCAAAATTTCACTATTTCCATTTCTGCGGCCATGCTAGCAGCGCTGTCATGTTTTAGGGAAGCTCAAGTTAAAGTGGAGTTTCATGACGGTGCGAGATAAAGTTTAAAAAAGCAACGTTTAAAATCAAAGCAGCTAAGAGTGAGATATCCTCCAAAACACTACATTTCCCATAATGCAGCTCAATAGCACCTTACATAACACACTTCCTCCCTGGTCGAACCTTCATGCTTTCATGAGGTCATCGTACATTTAGCACCATTTTTAGTCAGCTTTCTTTATTTTAAGGATCAATTAATTGACAGAATATTAATTTATTTTTTATGTAAAAAACATTTAATTGTTCCAGCTTCTCAAAGGGGATAATTTGCTGCTTTCCCTTTTAATAATTTTAATGTATTTGTCATAATGTTGAGGCTTGGAAAATAATTATATTCTCATTTAATTGATTATTGATAGTGAAAAATGTCTGGAAATTGTTTAACTCCATCCAACAGTTCAATAACTATTTCAAAATAAAAGCATCAAATGTTTGGCACTGTTGCTTGACAGGAATCAAAAACATTATTTTCTCTTCATCGATTCAAATAAATAAATAAATCGCCTACTCTTTATTTATTTATCTACTCATCTTTATGTGTTACAGAAGTGACAAACTACACACGTGAGATGAGATGGAGGCCAGAAATAAAGTCAATAAAAGCAGCAAGCAGAAAGAACATACATCTTCTTCACGTCCTGCACTTCATGAAGCTCCGTCCTCGAGGGCCCTTTAACATCAATACTGTTGCCGATACAGAGTTTATGATCGATGCTGTAAATGAGAGGCAGAGAGAGTGTTTCTGCTGCCTTCTACTTTAAACCCGCTGCATCTCAGAGCGACATATTGTACTTTTTACTCGTCTGAGCTTTAGTTGCTTTTCAGATTAGGATTTTTTTTAATTAAAAAAGAGACACATGGTTTTTATTTAAATGATTGTTTTTAGTCCAAAGAGGTTAAATTACCCAATATTTACAGAAATAATTAAAGATTAGAGAAGAAGTTTCTTCTTCTTCTTCTCTCACATGAATCATCTGACCCCTCAGATGTATCTGGTGACCCTTTGGAGGGGCCCGACCCCTATGTTGGGAACCTCTGCACTAAACTAGCTAACTGTATATATAAAGTAGTTAAAAGTTTCTCCACCTGCAGCAGCTCCAGCAGGAACATGCTGCTCCAGGATTACATATCTAATAAAGTACATACAATAAAACTACATTTTACTGCTAATACTTAAGTAAGTATATGAATGCAGGACTTGTACTTATAACAGAGTAGTTCTACATTGTTGTTCTGGTACTTTTACTCCAGTAAAAGACATAACATGCAGTTTCACACGTGGACGAGAGGTCATAAGTTCCTGTTTATAAAACCACCAAATGTCACAGAACTGTAAATAACTTAAATACAGTCATGTGCAAAAGACATTGTGTCACTAAAATCACTGTAAAGGGTCAATGCACATCTTGTGATGTTGTCCTCAATAAATCCCATTAAAAGAAGCAGAGCTAACGCTAACTAGCGCTCTATAATCGGAGCAGCAGATCGTGACTCAGCAGGAGTTGAAATAAGTGAATCTGAAAGAAATCAGTGCGAATGTTAACTTTCAAATCCATAGTAAAATACAAGCAGAAAGATTGTTGTAGCACGACCGCGCTCTCCCATCTCGCACGTTTCATATCCAACGAAACACACGTCTTGCATCAATTTTCACTTTCGTCTTTTTGTCGTTTCTGTCTCCACATGCTCTCGTTTAATTCCTATTTTATATTCTATCCTCACGTTAGCTCTTCTATAGCTCTTATTATTTATCTTTCACTTTGAGAAATGTTCAGTCTGCAAAGTGAACCCACGTCCTCGTTTATAAAGGAGGTCACGTGACCGACACCGGCGCAGATTTTAAATTAATATGATGTTTCTATAGTGAACATTTCCAAGAGCTCTGATGTTTCATTTATCAGTACGATGAAGCAGTTATTAACTTTATTGTTATTCTTCCCAAACAGATTTTTACTTTGTGTTGGTCTGGAATCACATTTATTAACATAAATTAAGACTTTTGTCTTTATTCTCATTCTGAAGCTTATTTATACGCCAAGTGGAAGAAGTAAAGTTAAAGTAGTAATACTGCAGAGTAGAAATACATGCATTCAAAAGTGTACTACAAAAAAATACAAACGTATAATAATTCAAATATATATAAGTACCAAAAGTAAAAGTACTTATATATCAAAATATATTTGATTATGTTATTGGATTAAAATGATTGATGCATTAATGTGTTCATTACTTTAATGTTGCAGCTGGTAAATAACTTTATATAATGCCAGATTGTGAATTTCCCCTTTTATATTTATCTTATTTTAATCTATAAAACACATCTTATCTGTTGATGATATCTTGTATTAATATTCTGAATCTGTGAAGTATAAAGTGATCAAATAAAAGTATTTCTCTGAGCTGTAGTGGAGTAGAAGTATAAAACAGCAGGAAATAGAAATACTCAAGTAAAGTACAACTTGTACTTCAGGAAAGAGTAAATGTATTTAGTTACTTTCCACCACTGTGTGTTTGTGAAGTTATCTTTATGCAAATGTCCTCCTGCCTCTTTGCATACTTTCAGAACCGCAAAGTGTAAAAACGTGAACTTTAAGAGCAATAAGTTACTGCAGTTAGATGTGGCCTCATAAATATCACAAATGCATCTCCAGACGTCTGCACATCTTCCTGACAGGATCACAGATATGGTGCTGATGCTCACCGACAGCATCCGTCCACATGTGGAGGCGAGGGAGAAGGAGTCATCCCAAGAGCGGAGCAACCCTCGGATCACAAGACGGGACTCTGCCACCGGGGCCTCGCTTATAAGGAGATCCAGGGTCGAGGAGGACGACGCGGTGGGATAATGCAGACGAGGAGACGGGGGAAGAGGGGAGCAGGGGTTTCTGAGGAAAAGAGCGACTATGTGGGAGAGGAACTGAGGATACTTGGGTAATTCCAGATTGGCAGAAAATGGAAACTTCTCCAAAGAAAACTGCGATGTGTGGAGCAGGTGGTGGTGCAGCTGAATGAGAGGAGACGCAAGGGGGTGAGTGGGAGGGAGGAAGAGGAGGAGCTGGATGGCTTCACTATAATCCGTCTCCAGAGGAGTAAGCCTGACTGACTGCATGAGGTCAGCCTAGCGTCCTCAAATACAGTCCGTAAAGTCAGACTGAAGTTTGGATTCTCCCTTATTTCTCTCTCTATATATATATACTGTATATATATATAGAGAGAGAGAGTTTTAGTAGTATTTCTAGGTACTTTTAGGAGTGCAAAAGTGATTGAGAGGAAGATATATTACTAAAGCATTCTCTGAAATTGTACATGTAGGTCAATATCAAACAAACTACTAATATGCAAAAATCACGCGCTATGACTGAGGGACAAATACCGTGAACTAAAAACTGCTGAAATCCTTTGACAAGGATGAATACTACATGAGCGGATGTGCTGCACACACACACACACACACACACACACACACACACACACACACACACACACAGACGAATAGTTGTTGCCAATATTGCCTGGTCTCACAGATATTTATATTCACAACTATGAGCTATGATGTTTTCCCTCAGTCAGCTGCTCCACCCAGTGGAAACTCAATAACACAGACAGGAGTAAAGCCATCAATAAAGGCCTTACAACAGATCGCACCGCCGCTCAGCGTGTGAACGATGGCGTGTAGCTCTCTGTGTTTTACTGGAGTGCATGAGTCACAGAGCGGACTTCATGCTCGAGTGCTAAATCCTGCAGACGCAAATGTAAGCAGGTGCAGAAACACAGCTTATCATAACGTCTTGTACTACCAATAAAACGTGCACACGAGGGCTGCTGTCCTCCCACACTGACAGTAATGGTGACAGAAATACGTCTTTATCTCACAATCTCCCCCCGACATGAAGGACATTTCCTCTGCAGGGTCGAGCTCAACTCCGGCCTCTGAGATACTACATCTCTAGTGAATCCCTTTTAGTGAAGGCTAATCATTTCTATAATCACGTCCAAAACACTCCCTCAAGACATGACTTCATACTTCCTCCTCTCCTAAATTAAGCTGGGACATCTGCCAGTTGTAATAAAGGAAAGTGGTGCTATGGGGTTCATTTTTAACACATTTACACGCACAGTATGCCATTTCCTGCCGCTAGGGGTCTCCCGATCAAAAAAATAAGAAAAGCTAGAGTTTGGTGTGGTGGTGCAGCAGCGGTGCATCATGGGAGTTAGGGTTCCTTCAGTGTTCCTGGTGCAGCAGCAGAATCCTCCACAGTTTCTCCTCCTCTCTTCATTCAAAGCAGTAGAAACAGTGAATGAAGCAGTTTGAGGTGAAACAGCAGAGTTTCTCCTGCTCGCTGTTCGGCTGCCGCTAACGTTTGCTCAGCTTGTTTCTCTGAGAACTTAAGATCCAGACGTTCAGGAGGTTTTTACCAGGAGCTGAATTATCCGTGGAGGTCTCCTCCTCTACAGAGCAAATGGACCTGGATAGTAAAACTGATAAAAACGTTAAATAAAGCAGTTTCATGTTAAAAACCAGTGTTTCTCCGGTGGACACTGGATGGAGCAGCTACGAGCTAACGGCTAACGTTTGCTCAGCTTGTTTCTCTGAGAACTTAAGATCCAGACGTTCAGGAGGTTTTTACCAGGAGCTGAATTATCCTCAGAGGTCTCCTCCTCCACAAAACAAATGGACATGGAAAGTAAAACTGATAAAAACGCTAAATAAAGCAGTTTCAAGTTAAAAATTAGGGTTTCCCAGGTGCAGTTTGGTGGACACTGGATGTAGCGGCTACGAGCTAACGGCTAACGTTTGCTCAGCTTGTTTCTCTGAGAACTTAAGATCCAGACGTCCGAGGACTAAAATCCTTCATCTGCTTCAAATACAGAGTTAAAAAGCACCAGGATGTAAAAAGTGTCTTAAAACTGGATAAAAAGTCAGTTTGTGAAGCTTCTGGCAGACAAACACAAGCTGACGCTGCTCAAAGGGAGACGACGCCATGACAGCAGAGAGGAAACGATGCCTTCAGGGACACATGTCTCTGCAACACAACTCACTAAATATAGAACACAGGGAGAGAGTTTTTAGACTTTTTAATGCGGAAATGTTCTTCTTTGCTTTACTAGTCCTGCATGCTACAGACTCTTATAGTGAAGAATCTAACCACACCACAGTTCTTTGGTTGATTTACTGCCTGCAGAGGCCTGTTTACAGCTCTAAATTATATAATAAATTATATTTTAAAGGTCCTGGCATTATCCCTGCTGGCTCATAGTCACGTCTTACTGTCTGAACGGTAACATTCGGGCTTTTCCTGCAGTGAAAAAGTCCAACCCACTCTGATAATACTAATTATTCTTTGCTTTATTGCTTACTTGGCAAGAGAAGGTTGATACCAATCTTGTGTGTGTCCGGTGAGAGTGGGAGCCAATTATATTTTCATCATTTATTTTCCTTATTCGATCTCTTCACTGTGAACTGTTGCACATCCTGTGATCAATATTTTTACATCCTGCACAAATCTGTACAGCTGTCTCATTCTAAAACAGTAATATTGTACATATTTGTTATAGTGTTTTTATAGTATATTTTTAATATTTTTATTGGAATTATTCTACTCTATATTTATGTTTTTGTTATAGTATTTTTTATCTCTTACAATGAGGACCCTCTGAACATAGGATTTACCCCCAATCCGGAGTTGTTTGAAAAGAAATAGCTCCTGCACTTTACTCCCCGTAAAAAACGTAAAATTGTCGTTTTATTAAAGTTTGCGTCCGTTTTAAAACACCGGAGCACGGATTTGAACTTTGGCCTGCAGACTTTCTCACTTTGCACGTTTTGCATCGCTAACAGGAAAAACTAATGTGAATCAGATGCTTCAGGTCCAGTGAGCCATCAAGCACAAAACACTTTGAAAGAAGACGAACTCAGATATTTTACTTCGGTAAAAGTAGTAATACTACAGTGTAGAAATACTCAAGTGAAAGTCCTGCATTCAAAACTTCACTTAAGTAAAAGTACAGAAGTATTAGCTTCAAAAATACTCTTCAAGTAGAAAGTAACATACAATGGAAATACTAAAGTAATGTACTTAGTTACTTTGCAGCACTGGGTGTAACTAATAGTTTCAGCTCCGCTTATGAAGATTCATCCCCTGAAACAGTAATTATTTGCAGCCATTATTGTAGTGGATGCAGTCGTGTTCCCAGAGCTGCCTCATCATCAACAATTAGTCTTAACTGTTTCCAGCAGGAGACAAACGCATCCTGCAACAACATGCATACAACCAAAACAAGCTGGATTCTATTCTGCGTGAACGCACTCGGAAGAATCTTAATACAAAGTCGTGTTATTCCAAAATAAAAGTCATTTTCCGTCCTACACGTGTGCACAACCTTTGTTTTGCATTGGATTAAACTGTTTGTGGTGCAGGACTGAGCTCATCAGCTGGTTTTCTTAACTGTGTTTGCTAGTTTAGTGAGTTTATCTTTCTTGCTGGGCAACACACCCAGCAGGGCTCATCTCCTTCGCACACACATGGATCTCTTGTACGCACATTCTCTGCAAATATCCTGTAAACGCTTGGTGTTTGCCTGCTGGGGTCAGTAAAACATGTCCAGATGTGGGTGAATTAAACATTATTTAAGTCATTTATCGAGTACCAAATGTTTTCTGGTTCCAGCTTCTTACTTGTGAGGTTTTGCTGGTTTTGTGTTTTATTTTATATCAGTGTAAACAAGCGATTTGAGTCCATCCCTGTGATGAGCATTTTCACAAGCTACGTTTGAACTTGGAAAATCTGCTTTTCATTTTACTGCATCTTGAGTCCTGGAACAAATTACAGCACATCCTTAAAATAAATTTACTTATACCTTTTGGATATTTTAGAAATTTGATCTCAAACTTCCCAAACTCTACTTGTACTGTAACACTACTGTATTTTATTATTATTTTTTTAATTATTTAAAATAATAATTGCAAAATTCTAGGGCTTTTTATATAACTGTATTTTATTTTAAAAATATATTATTTTAAATAATAATGGCAAAATTCTACCACTTTTTACATAACTGTATATTATCTTTTTTATTTTTTTTTTTTTTTTTAAATAGTAATTGCAAAATTCTAGGGCTTTTTTCCATTACTGTATTTTATATTAAATCTTAGTTATCCTACTTTATTTATCAAATAATTTTCCCTAATTGGAAAGTTTTAATGGCTTTTAATATTTTAAAAGGGTTTAGCCTCTTCTTACTGTTAAAATGTATTTAGTTGTTTTGTGACTATTTTATTTGTTTCAATCTATCTTCCTGTCTATATTATATACATTATATTATTATATATAAACACACGTCCTAACATTTAATAACTATGCTCCAATAAACTATGACACCATTTATATTAAAAGGCCAAGCCACCATATTTCACCTGCTGCTCATCCCGGTTCTCCAGCTGCGCCTCTGCCGCTGCTGTTGCCGCTTCGCCTCCTCCGCTGCTGCCGCTGCTGCCGCGCGGTGGCTCGGCCAGCCTCTCCAAGCACGCCGACCCCAGAGAGGAGCTCTTGTGGTGGGACTGCACCAGGTGAGCCACCGTGGACTTCTTCGGGCTGGCGGACTTGTGCGTCGGCAGCTTCTCGCGGCCGAGCCCGGAGCCGCTCCCGGAGCCGCTGCCGGCCGCCTTCGCGCAGAGCCGCTGAGCCTCCACATCCAGCTGAGAGGAGAAGAGCAGGTCGGGCTGGGAGGAGGAGATCACCCGGTCCAGCACGACGTTCTCCTTCTGCTTCATCTTCTTGAACATCCACATGCCTCGCTCCTTCTTCTCCTCCGGGTCCCTGGAGCCCAGCTTGGGGCTGAGCAGCGGTTTGGCTTTGGCTTGAAACTGTTTCCACATCGTGTTTTGCTGCTGGGACGAGCAGCTCTCATGGTCCGCGGCGCTCTGCTCCATGTCCGCTGCCTCTGCTCGGGGCTCGGACAGGCGGGCACCGACGCACGAGCTCCCGATCTGCACACGAATTTAATATGCAATGTGTAAGAAGCCGGTCCCGCTGCATCACACCGAGGAAGACACGCTAAACACCGGACATACTGGGAGGCTCGGTCGGGGTCGTCCAGCCCCCTTTTTACACGGAAATATTTACACCACCAGGCAGTGTAAACAGCAGGGCCCGCCTTACCTGTTTGGGAGCCCAAAGCAAGCCCCCCCCCCAATGTATTTGTAAAGGGCTTGCTTCAGATGTTTTTTCCCTATCAATATATTATTATTAATTATTATTTATTTTATTTTATTTATTTTATTTATTTTATTTATTTATTTTTTTTGTTTTTTTGTTTTTGTTTTTATTATTATTATTAATTATTATTTATTTTATTTTATTTTATTTATTTTTTTTGTTTTGTTTTTATTATTATTATTATTATTAATTATATTGGAAAAAACCAAAAATGTGTCGTCTACAGAAACACTTTTTGCCAATGCAAAAAAAAAGAGAAAAAAATATTTACAAATAAAAATAAACATTAATGACAGTAATAAAAATTATTTAAAAAAAAATTAAATAAAATAGGTTGAAGAACTTTACATATGAAATATGTAGAAAAGTCTGCACAAATGCACAGCGTCCAATTAAAATTCAAACATATAGCATAAATAATACAAGTGGTCTTAATCACAGGGAAGCACTAGAGTTGACACACTATTGATCAGCTGTTCCTGCGGCATAAGAATCATTTTATTATTTTTGTCTCTGTCTCTGGGCAGCGTGAAAATGGCCAAAACTAGCTGACGTAAAACGAACAGTTGAAATAAATTCCTGGAGACGTTTCTCCATTTTTCTCTGGTGGAAGTTCGGCGGTCGAGGCGACTTGTTTTGTTCCCAGTTGGACGTCTGCTGCTTCTTCTTCTCTGTTTACTGGCGGATTACAGCCGTGAATGAAGCGTAGCCACCTTCTTCTTTTTTTTTATACATAGTTTATTGAGAATATATACATAGCCCAGCCCCGGCACACACACACACACACACACACACACACACAGTGTTAATGTATGTGTTCCCCACCCTCCCAATACCTCCAACTTCTGACTAAACCAGTTTATTCGCTCCAAACCAGCAGATGGAAACGCACCAAATTCAAATTTCTTTTTCGCAACCTTTCAAAATTAGCTTGACAATTAAATAGAAACTACGACTATTGTATCGAGGAATGTTGTGCCACCTCCTCCCCTCTCCTGGTTATTTATTATATTTTTAAGTTTATTATTAAATAAAAAGAAAAACCAACAAGTTATCTGATTATTTAGTGGTCTGGGTTTGGTTTAGGAAATAAAGAGATTAAAGATTTTTGTGTTTAAAGTCAATGCACACGTTTATTTATTCACATAAGAAAACACTTTTAGATGAAAACAAAGATTTTATTTAGGCTTTTTTTTTAACCCTTTGAAGCTTGTTTTACTGCAAACACTGCAACACTGTTTTTGAAAAGTTCACAATATAAAAAAAAAAAGTTATTATTATTAATATTATTATTATAAAGCTCAGAGATTGCTGGGATCTTACTCCAATTGTTTCTCTGCAGGTTTGTAGGGCAGGACAGTGTTAATCCAGTGCACACTTTTAAATAGCCGCTGAAATCACATCTGTATATAGCATCGCGAGTAATACTGAGTTTATATTATACACACACTCAAACTAAAATAATCAGTGAGTCGCTTGTAGGATTGTTTTTACATTAAGTTCCCTTCCCTCCTTTCTAGTGATTGTACGCTGCAAACACTTTGCTTCAGAAAATTCATGGTTAAAGTTTTTACATCAGGAGATTTCTCACGGCTGAGTAAAATCTGTACGCATGAGCACACACACACACACACACACACACACTCATGAGCGGCGCTGAGCTTCAGGAGCGGTGGATGGGATGATGCCATGAGCTCTTTCTTAGTAGAGTCACTAACACATGCCACCAAACCAGCAGACCAGCAGCGACTTCTCCATTCAGGCATCACGCCACACACACACACACACACACAGGTGTGGTGCATTATTCTCATTTAGTATGACCTAAAGTGACCTAAAGGTAACAAAGTGCAATCTACTCTCTATTGCCTAACAAGACTCACTTGGCTAATGACTGCATTTTAAAAAAGAAAAAGAAGCTTATTATTAAAATGAGGTCAAAACATCCCTGCATGCTGCTCTACTACTGGTTCTTTGTGTGTTGAGAGTCGGGGGAAATATTGACTGTAATTAGCACAGCAAAAAAAGCCCGTCTCCTCCCCTGAAGAGACGCTTCAGTGAAGCTTTAAACCGCTGCTATGTGTTGGACTTTGCATCCTAAATAAAAGATGTAAAAGTCCCAGATGTGGGAGGTCACAGGTCCTGCTCGTGCATCTGCTGCTGCATCTTCTGAAGCATCTGCTGCATCCTCCTCAGCTGCAAAGGTAGGGACGAGACAGAGAAGAGAGAAGAAGGGACAGCTTACATCATCACTCACACATGTGGGTCATCGCCTCGCATCACAGAGCCGCTGCAGTGCATTCTTCACTCACTTCATCATCTTTCTTTCTGATGAGTTTCTCCGTCTCCACGTCGGGTGTGGACAGCGGCAGGATGGGGACGGGGCTCTCCACCCGCGAGTCTGCATTCATCTTACTGTAAGATAAGAGATGCGTTTAAATTGTAAAAACTGTAGATGTCCCCGCTGTGGGACGAATAAAGGTTTTCTGATTCTGAAACGTGGAGGACGACAACAGCAGGAGAATGGGTTTATATTTATTTTACTGCGGGAAATCAACTTGAATTTTTGCAAGAGAGGAACAAAAAATCTGCATATCTGAACGATACACTCACAAAACACGGATTATGACGCTGCACGACATTATGCACAGGCAGCATTTATTAAAACTTTACAGTGTGCTTTACAACAACAACATAACACAAAACAATACACACTAATGTTTGAATAACCAGGCAAACATTAGGGGAAGAGGAATAAACAACGGAGGACACACAGAAACACCGTTGAGCCTTTTGTCCTTAATAAAGAACTAAATGTTCTCATGTTTCCCCTTTTAGAATACGCCTCACTTCATTTTAAAGGAATACTTCACCCACAAAATGACCGTTTGTATATCAATTAGAATCAGAATCTTATGGTTTATTGCTTAGTTTATTATTATTTTACTCTGGTGTATAATGGTGCATACACAAACACAGTAAGAGAAATGAAAACGTAAAATAAGAGCAAATATAGTAATTTTCTAAAAACTATTGTGAGAACTATTATAAATAAATGTGTACAGGAAAATATAAATATACGACAAAAGAAATAAGAATCTCACATATTACTGTGAAAAAATCTCTCAAAGACTTGTCCCGTGTTGCCTTCAATTCTTGGAGAAAACTTATTTTTCTCGCATGCCTCACATGCATTTTGACTAAAGCCCTAAAGCCATTACTATTTAAAAACAATGGGGGGGGG
>CALSCE010000618.1:7858119-7870295 GCA_943593645.1 Bovichtus variegatus
GAAAATTAGGGTCAATTTGTCAAAATCAAAGGATTTTTTGAAAATTTAAGTCATTTTTCAAAAATTGAAAGTTATTTTTAATGTTGGTCTTTTTTTCAAAACCTAGCAAAAGTTTTTTTTGAAAATTGAAGTTTTAAACCATTTTTTTTTTTTAATTGAAGGATTTTTATGAAAATTGTGGTAATTTTTTTAAAATCAAACATTTTCTTGAAGATTTACGAATTTTTTTAAAATCGAAGCTTTTTTTTGATAATTTAGGTAATTTTTAAAAAATTGGGTCTTTTTTCAAAATTGTTTATTTAAAAAAAAAAAAAAAAATGGAAGTTTTTAACCATTTTTTGATAATCCAGAGTTTTTTTTTGAAAATGAGGATAATTTCTTCAAAAATCGATGGATTTTTTTGACAATTGTGGTAATCTTTTGAAAATCAAATATTTTCTTGAAGGTTGCCAATTTTTTTCTAAATTGAAGTTTTTTTTGATAATTTAGGTAATTTTTTTAAAATTGGGTCAATTTTTCAAAATCGAAGTCATTTTTGGAAATTGTGGTCATTTCAAGTTTTTATAAAAGTTGGTAATTTTTTCAAAATAGAAGATTTTTTTTTGATGATTTAGGTAATTTTTTCAAAATTGAAGATTTTTTTTGATAATTTAGATAATTTTTTCAAAATTGAGATAATTTCTATACACCGGCCTCTCGCTCAGTGTGTCGCAGGTCGTGCAGCGCTCCGTCAGGGTGTGTGAACCAGGGTCTTGATTATTTTGACGTCATTTTCTGGCTCGTTTGGTTCCTTTATTTCACATGCAAACACGTGCACGTGCAGGAACATAATGTGTTGTGTTCCTGCCGCTGATGACCTTTTCCCTCGTTATAGAAGTGACATTTGCCACATTTTGGTGCTTTTATGTATAGAAGCCCCGAGAGGAAAACAAATGTCTAATCTAAATAGTTTTCTGTCTGTGTTTATGACTTAAGAACAGGTGAAAGGGTAATCGTGCTGGGGGATTTTTGAAAATTAGGGTCATATGGCCAAAATCTTCTATCACGATATCGGGTCTTTTTATATCTTTATAACGATATGTATCCTGATATAGCATGTGTTCCGCTAACTAATAAATAAATAAATAAATAAATAAATAAATAAATAAATAGTCTATATCAGGTCTTCAACAGGGGGTCCGTGACCCCTAAGGGTCCACAGATTTTGACCACAATTTTCCTAAAAACTTTCGATTATCAAAAAATGGCTTAAATTTTTTTTTAAAAATCTTCCATTTCGAAAAAAGACGAACTTTCAAAAAAACTTTGATTTTCAAAAATATTACCTTATTTTTTTAAATATCTTTCCATTTTCAAAAAAATTCTTCAACTTTCAATGACCACCGTTTTCAAAATAACCTATGGTATTTGAAAAAAATATCACAAAAATCTTCCATTTTTTTCGATTATTATATTAATGGCTTCAATTTTGAAAAAAAAAAAAAAAAAAAAAAATTTTCTTTTTTTAAAAAAATTAAAATAATGGTTTAAATTTTAAAAAAAAAAAAAAAAAAAAAAAACCTTCCATTTTTAAAAAATAAACAAAATAATTTTTTTTTTTTTTTTTAAAAACTTCAAATTTTTAAAAAAAAGACCAACATTAAAAATAACTTTCAATTTTGAAAAAAATACTGTAATTTTCAAAAAAATCTTTTGTTTCCAAAAAATTACCTAAATTTTCAAAAAATCCTTTGATTTTGACGAATTGACCCTAATTTTCAAAAATCCCCCAGCACGATTACCCTTTTACCCGTTCTTAAGTCATAAACTCAGAGAGAAAACTAGACATTTGTTTTCCTCTCGGGGCTTCTGTACATAAAAGCACCAAAATGTGGCAAACGTCACTTCTATAACGAGGGAAAAGGTCATCAGCGGCTGGAACACAACACATTATGTTCCTGCACGTGCACTTGTTTGCATGTGAAATAAAGGAACCAAACAACGGCCAGAAAATGACGTCAAAATAATCAAGACCCTGGTTCACACACCCTGACGGAGCGCTGCACGACCTGCGACACACTGAGCGAGAGGCCGGTGTGAACAATGCAGCCGGCACACCATCGTCACCGTGAGCAATCAGCAGCAGGGTGCAACTCCAGCGTCAGGAAGCTTGGCCCAGATCTGGACTAGTGGAGCAATCAGTGCCCTCACATGGATAAACAAGAAGAAGAAGAAGAAGAAGGAGGAGGAAGAGGACCTGCACACAAACACAATCAGGGACAACACGCACACACAAAGGATGTGGTGATGCACAAAGTTAGGGGAATAACAGCCTCGTAGGTGGAGGAGAGCAGGGGAGGCCTCAGTCAGCGGTGGCAAGTAACTGAGTACATTTACTCAAGTACTGCACTTAAGTATCATTTTGAGGTAATAAGAAATGAGAGGAAGCTGTGATAAACCCGCAGGAAGTGTTGGTTAAAGCGACAGCAAGTCGGGAAATGCAAACAATAAAAACACATAACGAGAATAGGAAATATCTTCCAAATATTAAAAAGATAAAGCTAAAAAGCTCTTAATAAGTGTGAATTATTCCGTCTTTAGGATACATTCGTGGTACAGGTTAGTCCGGAGGGTTACGTTTCCATACTAACTTATTTAAACCTTCCTTATGAAACAGAATTTCCTGGAAAATAAGGTCAACTTTACTGAAAAAAGCTCAGTTTTAAAAAGGTTTAATGTGCAATTCTGAGCCACCTGCTCCACAGGAATAAGGCGCAGTATTTCACCTCTACACTGGGTCCATACAATCTCTAATGTTCACATTTAGTTGTAGTAGTTTGGCATATTTATTGCATTTAATTCACATGGAACCGCCTCACTATCACCTCTAGAGGAACACGTGGTATTACAGGCTGGACGCAGCGCAGCTAGCTGTTAGCATCATGCTAACTCCAGGAGATATCTGTGCAACACACACACACACACACACGTCTTTAACGTCCACACTGTCACCTCTACACACTCTGCTCGTTAGTTCATGTCTTAAATTTAAATTCTGGCAGATCTTTAATTAGTTTTTGTTGAAATAAGTCTAATCTTTCTGTTATAAATGTAATTGTTTTTTATTATCATCATCATCATCATAAATACGTTATATGTACAAGTTATTGAGGCACAAGAGGTCTGTGAAAACAATAAAGCAGACAAACTGTATTTCATTACTTATCCACAGATTTATCCCCAAACTGCTTCAACGTTCATGACGGTAAACACGACAATCTCTCACTAATCTCCACCTGCCACCCAGAACTTTAAAAAGCACTAAAACTGTAGACAACTGTGTACTTTCTGGAAAAAAAAAAAAATAAATAAATCTGATTACTTTGCAGTATTTCAAGTGATTGATGAATGTTGAAGGCGCTCCGTCGCCCTCTGCTGGTTAAAACCTAACATGATGTTAAAGGGTCAGTTCACACAAATCACAGCATGGAAACTCACATGAGTTTGTGTCGATTCGTCAAACTCTAAGTCGAATGCTGAGAATTTAATCATTCTTGTTTTGGCCAATATTCTTAAAATTTTTTTGCAAATTGTCTCCATGAAAAGTAAGACAAATGATCCATCAGCAGCTCCTGTTTGATGTGTAATATCTGAGGATTCTCAGGCAACTTCTGCAGTTATAAGATCATTAAAAAAAATAAATAAATAAAAAACTATTTCTAAGCAGATTTATGGAGGTTTATTTTTGAACATTTGAATCTTGTTATAAAACCATCTGCATGGCTGTTTCTCGTGGCTCAACACCGCCAGGAGAAAATACATATTCTTTATTTCCTTTTAGTGAACTGACCCTTTAAACCGGTTTGAAGTCATTCAGTTTACAGTTAAAGATTACTCCCTAAATTCCCTTCACACATTAGATAATGGAGTTAATTGACACGTACAATCATCTGAAGTTCCTCTGCATTCACGTCTCTGATCAAACCCTGAAATACAGAAGAAGAGCTCAGCTTTGTGTCCATAAAGTACCAAAGTGCATCCATCACTGGTATTCCTTCAGTACTTGGCTGCCAATAACCAGTCTCTGGATCTCGCTGGTGCCCTCGTAGATCTCTGTAATGCGAGCGTCGCGGTAGTGCCTCTCGGCGGGCATGTCAGTCACGTAACCCATCCCACCCAGAACCTGGATCGCCTGATTTTAAAAGTACAAAACAGACAGAAAATGTAAAAGCTTGTCTCGAGGGTTTCTTCTGTAGGTTTACTCTCTTTTTGTCGTTGGTTTCTTACCTGATGCGAGCAGAAAGTGGCGGCTTCAGACGCTGCTAGTTTGGCCATGGCTGCTTCCTGCCGGACAACACGAGGAGGGTCAGCGTATGTCACACTACCCAAATGTTCAAGACGCGTTAGAAATCAGAGGCGACCGCGTACCTTGGTGAAGGGTTTCTTTGAATCTCGAAGAAGTGCAGCCTTCCAGGTGAGCAGACGAGCGCTTTCTACTGCCACCGCCATGTCAGCCAGTTTGAACTAAATGTGAAAAATACTCAGTTAGTGTCTCCACGATGAGTCGACTCATTAAAGTCATTTATGAAGCAAAAAACACCTCAAATATTCTGTTTCCAGCTGCTCGGATGTGAAGCTTCACGCTGCTTTTCTTTGTTTTGTGTCATTGCACCTCAGGCTCTGTGAAACTGTGATGAATATTTTTAATTATACAAAGATTCTGACCTACTCTACCAAACTCCTGTCCTGTGCAATGAGGGATTATTCCAAAAAATAATTAAAAATAAATCTGTTTTACCTCCAAATAGTGTTTTTTTTTTTAGATCACCTGGATAAACCGTTTATTTACAACCCGCCTGATCGCCTTTGTTGACCTATTTTTAACGACGTCACAGTTTTCCCAGCGAAAACACACGATGTAATACACCATGTGTTTGTATTTAAGCCTCTTCCTGCAGTTTAAAGAGTTATGTCTGACTGATAACAGCTCACGTCACCTGTATGGACTGCAGCTTGCCGATCGGCGCTCCGAATGCGATGCGTTTGTGAGCGTAGGTTGAAGCGCAGTCCAGAGACGCCTGAGCGATACCGAGAGCCTGAGCGGCGATGCCGATCCGGCCGCTGTCCAGGGTTTGCTGCGCAACACAGATAAACAGAAAGTGACGTCGCAGGAAACCAGACATGTTTAAATGCACAAGACTTTTCCCGCCTCTGGCTGTTTTCTTGGAAGCTTAAAAAAGGCAGATTGAATACAAGGGTCCTTAAGTGAGATGGGGTTTCAGATCTTGCATGAAATGAACTTTTTTCAGTCTTTTTTTGTAATAAAATAACAGCCTCTGTGTCGCAATGAATGAAGTGCTTTAAAAGTACCATGGCAATCTTGAACCCAGCCCCACGAGGGCCCAGTATGCTGCCCAGTGGAACCCTGCAGTCCTCCAGGATGATGTTGGCAGTGGATGAGGCTTTGATGCCCAGCTTGTCCTCCTTCTTCCCCAGGGAAAGCCCCGGGTGTGGCATGGGGATCAGAAAGGCACTGATGCCCTGCAGACACGGAACACAAAAAAGCAAGTTAGAGGAAATAAAAAGCAAGTTAGGAGGAAATAAAAAGCACCAGGGTGAGGGAGGACACAATGGAACAATGCACTCTCTGTGTCCAAGAAAAATGTGCTGCGTCATGCCTTGTGTTTGAGCTTCTTGTCCGTGGTGGCGAACACAACGGTGGCAGAGGCGTCCCAGCTGTTGGTGATCCAGGCTTTGGTTCCATTCAGCACCCACTCGTCTCCGTCCTGGAGAGCTACCGTGGAGGCTGCGCCCGCGTCGCTGCCGTTACCTGGAGTTTAAAATCAAAGTCCATTTAGTTCAAGTAACAGGTGTGGATTTAAAAAAAAAATTAAAAATGCACCGTTCTGCCACTAGGGGGCTGTGTATTAAAACAATAGTAGAAGCTGGGGTCTGGTGTGGTAGTGCAGCAGCGTTGCATCATGGGAGTTCTTCTTCAGTGTTCATGGCTCAGCAGCAGAATCCTCCTCTCCAACACAAACGGACCCGCTGATTAAAACCTGCTTGGTTTTATCTCGCAATACTTGCACTTTAATTTATTCTTGTTTCTTAACTTTATCGTAAAGCTCTTTGAACTACAGCCCCTGCATGAATAAAGTTTATTATCATCATCAGTATTTACCTGGCTCACTGAGGGCAAAGCAGCCCACCTTCTCTCCGGTGGTGAAGGGTGTGATCCACTGCTTTTTTTGTTCTTCCGTCCCGTTCTTCAATATCGGCCCGATGTAGAGAGACTGAGAGCAGAACCACAGAAACCAGAGCAGGTGAGTAAAACAGCTGCACCCACAGAGTGTCACACATCTTACATCTACAGACTCACATTATTAACGGACGCCACCACTCCAGTGCTGGCGCAGCCTCTGCTGATTTCCTCTATCGCCAGACTGTACGCCAGATAGTCCATCCCAGCTCCACCCAGCTCCTCCGGGACCTCCACGGCCATCACACCCAACGCCCCCAACTCCTGAATCTGGAAGAGCGTCGACAGTAATGCGTTTGAGACCTTAAACCTGCAATAACTGTTTCTTCCTAACCTCCTAAAACCCAGCTGTCCTCCAGCGAGCGAGGGTTAAACATTAAACATTTTGAATGATGGTGAAAGGTTTGACACAACAAACAAAACTTCCATAAAAAGGTTAGAGGTCTGGAATTACATGCAGGTGTGGTTAACAAGGCGTAGAAGGTATGTGGTGGTTTTCATCGTTCTGACATAAAGCGTGTCCAAGTTATTGTTCTTCAAAATATGACTTATTATTATTATAATAATGATAATAATAATAGACGAGGACCAAAAACACCTTTGAGTCACGTTTGTTTTCATCCACATGTCAACACATTTATAGAAAGAAGTGACTTTTCAAATGAAGCCTCATACATACAGTCTTAAGAAGTTTATAGCAAATATTTGCAGACAAACATTTTGAGTCTTTGAGTTTGTCTCCACCTGATAAACGAAAGTGCAATATTTTTAACCGGTTTTAACCGGCTCCTGAGGGAGATATCTGCCTCTTCAGCTGCTGAATGCTGCACTAAGTTCACCAGAGTCTCTGACCGTGTGTCTGCTAGTAAACAGGAAGTGTCAGGGGGCTTTAACAGCTTTTTCTCTGAAAACGACGCTATGAGAGCAGCGACAGTGAGCTAGAGTTGCTGCCGAACAGATAAATAATGAGCAGAAACTATAAAAGCTCTGTAAAGCCGAGGGGAGCTGCAGAGTCAACTGATAATTCATGCAATGTTATTAGAAACATATCAATTATAGCCGCTTTAAAGTGAACCGGTTTTTCTTGGTTCTTATCCTGCTAAACACAAGATTGCAACAAATAACAACGGGATCATATTCCAACTCATAAGTCCCTATTAAAGCATCACAGTGTGCAGCTGTGTGTGTGTGTGTACCTGTTTGGCAGGGTAAACATGCTCCTTGTCCAGCTTGGCAGCGATGGGAGTCAGCTCCCTGTCGGCGAAGTCTCTGCAGGTCTGTCTCAGAAGCTGATGCGTCTCTGGTAACTCTGCCAGCTGAGACAGACTTCGACAACCCGAGAGACACAAGCCGAGAGCTGAGGGACAGAAATCACGTTCCCTCAGGATGAACGGAAATAACTTTGGACATCGTCAGGTCGACATTTTAACTAAGATGGTGCATTATCCACAGTTAACACAATGAATGTCCTACAGGAGACACAGCAGAAGTCCTTCTGTGTGTGTGTGTGTGTGTTGCATCTAGTTTTTTGAATGTTATTGTAGTTTGGATTTTTTTGTGGTTATGCATTGTCATGTATAGTCTAAAAGGTGTGTGTTGCTGCTGCAGCCCTACAGCTAGTGGAGATCCTCATAAATTAAATATGTAAATAATACGCTTTTCACTGTGGTCCTTCAGAACAATCGAATCAAATGTATTCAAATAGCCTAATAATCAGAAATTATACATTTGTCTCAGTGGGCTTCACAGACTGCACAGCATACGACTCCCTCGCTCTTTAGATCCTTGCAGATTACAAGGGAAAAACTCCCCAAAAGAAACAATTAAAAAAGGGAAAATAATGGAGGAAGCCTCAGGGAGCGACTGAGGAGGGATCGCTCTTTGCACATTACTTTAAACCGCTTGCAGAAAAAGATTTGTTCTATGGTCCAGATCCAGTTGGTTTCTCAGGGGATTTGATTTGCGTGGTGTCAGCGGTCACTGCTGAACCGTGAGACCCAGCTGCAGCTGCAGAGACGCCCCCCCGGCGAGCCAGAAGTGACGCGCGATGTTATTACGGGAGTACATGATTCACGCGGTCAGATTTGACGGGTTATGATGGGGTCACATCTGATTGGCTGTCAGGACACAGGAAAAAGCCACAACACTGATATATTACCATTAATGTGACACTGAATGCCAAATGGTCATAATGGAGAGGAAAGTCAGGGCTGTAGTGATTGGTCGATTCATTCTTTATTGAACTTTTTAGACATTTGATTAATTGTTTCAGTCACTTTTCAAGCAAACTCAGCTTCTCATGTGTAAATATTTGCAGTTTTTCTCCGTTTTCATGGCAGTAAACTGAATATCTTTGGGTTTTGGACTGTCACCTTCGGCTCTGTGAACTTATAAACCTCATAATATTAATATTATTGTCATGTGCACAAGAGCTACAGCATAGTTTATGGTGGTGACATTCTAAAGTCCCAGCTCCTCCAACAATGCAACACACAGTATACTTGAGACATAAAAAGAAATATAATAGTGCAATAAAATGGGACATGAGACATGATTGTGCAAGTGTGCAATAATGTGACTTTTAACCATACAGTCTCTGTCTACTATTATTTGTTGTTGTTTACTCATTTATCACTTCAGGCTTTTCTTTACTGCAGTCTCTAGTTGTGGAGTATTTGTACAGTGTGGCATTAGTACTTTGACTTCACTAAACAATCTAAACACTGCTGTTAACAACCACAGCCTTCATGTTGAATGCCACATACTCTGCTTTTATTCTGCATGAACTTCACGGTCTTTGAATGCACCACCGGCTTGCTTAACGTTATTTCGGTGAAAGGTCATCCTCATCGTCAGTCACCTTCATCCCAGTATGACAAGTTTTATAAAACCCACAAAGCAGCAGGGACAGCTGTGAAACTAGTTAGCGACAATATGTGTCCTCACTGAGAATAAATCAGCGTTTCTAATTCAAGTTATTGATCCGAGCTAGCGGCTAATTTAAACCTTATTTAGCCGAGAAGCTAACTGTAAGAAACATGTTGGCTATTGATGCTAACACCTAGTTTCCTATGTCGGTAACGAAAGCTATGAAACATTTATATATTTTTAACAACAGGTTATCAGATGTAGTGTTAAATAAGCTAATAAAATCCCATTGTATCCACTGGTTATGTATCAAGCTAAGCTAACAGGGTCGATGTTGCTCTGGTATTTCCAGTGTCTGTCCACACGCCGCTAATATAGCATTACTAGCATAGTCTTCCATGTACAAGTAGTGTGTGTTATAGTGTTATATTGTTCTCTTTAATCCTCATGTACTCACCTTTCCTTGCCTTCAACAGTGCCGCCATGTCTCCTTCCTCGCGACTCCAGGAACAGATTATTTATTTAAGTTAAACTGAGCAGTTATGAAGCATACTGCTGCCTTCACGTGCTGTGGGAATTACTGCCACTAGGAGATGGGAGCAAAAGTTGGTAGTATCAAGTATCAAGAATCAGAAATGCTTTATTTGTTATTTATTAATTACATTTCGAAACAGTTGCTCCATTTTAGGGTTGAATAAAATAAGATGTAAATATGTATATACACATAGAGAAGTCAAAGTAAAAATGTGCAGCAATGTAATAATTTTAATAATGATATTAATGCTGAAAACAAGATTATTGCTTGAAATGTATAGTGTAATACAGTAATAATAGAAGTGATTTCACTATTGCACTGTTTAATAATTGCACAGGTATTATAAGTATTGTCCGTATTGCACAGTTTAGATAAAGTAATGGCAAAATGTGTGTTTGAATATTCTTTTTCTCTCAACATAATTATTTGTTCTAATATTTTGTTGTCATACTCAATGTTAAAAAATGCAATGACTGTTAACTGAAGTACTTTTTCATGCAAAAAATGGCAGAACATGCTGTTTTCAGCCTCTCAAATATGTAGATTTGCTGCTTTTCTCTGTTTTATATCATATCAAAGTGAATATCTGTGGGTTTTGGACTGACACAGCAAAACATTTAAAGACATCACTTTGGATTTTGAGAAATTGGGATGAACATTTTTCACTATTTTCTGACATTTTATAGCTCAAACGATTAATCCATTAATGTAGAAAATAACCTGTAGTTGCAGCCCTCATATATATTATAACACTTTCAAATCAGCCACAAGTTTAAAGTGCATTTGCTCATGTTCTGTTGTTACATTGTACTTTTTTTTAAGTTTAAAGTGCTCTTCTTTTTTTGTTGTTAGAAATACAACAATGCAACTGAATTATTTCACCTGTCGAACATGGATGGAGGAATTTCCGAGGAACAGTGAAGGCAGCACGCAGCCCAATTGCACATGTGACGTAAACTAAACTCAGCGTCAATGCAAAGTATGATCTCTTTAATTCAATTTAATGCATGTCTCCTAATGAATGCATATTGAAATGAAATTAAATCCCAAATGTTGCAGACAGGCTGTCAAAGGCGAAGACAGAATCTCTGATCCTCCATCCTTGAAATACATTTAGATAATTGTGTAAGTATTCTTAGAGACTCAGTTACTACACCACCCTCTGTTTCTTTTTGGTATAACTAAATAATAATTTATTATTAATTGAATTATTATTTATTATTTATTTCTACTGAAGGTAAAGAGCTCCCTGCATTATCCCTGTGTCTAATGTTTATTTGGGTCTTCATTTAATTACCTGGCTCTGTTTCCTCCTTTTGTTATTGTTCATATGTAAAATACACCATTTAATAAAAAGATTGGACCATATATGGTATTCTAAACTATCCATATTTGGACCACATGATGCTTCCAATCCAATGCTCCTTTGTATTATTGGTGACCCTACACAAAAAAACCCTGTAAATATCGCAGAAATATTGGTAACTGTATATAATATAATATTTTGTTATACCACAGAAAATGTAAAAATAGCCGTGATGTAACAGCAACACTTGGGAGATGAAAATAAATGAAAACCTTTAACTTTAAGACCACAACAATCAACCTAAACACCATTAATTCTTACAGGAACATTGTCCAAACATTTTTTCTGTCGAAAAGAATAAAGGTAATCCAGCCAGGGAGGTTTCAGGTTATTCAAAACATGTTTATTTTTTAGCACCATAAAAAGTCAGTGAATGTCGTCCCGTGTATTTGCTCTCATTCTGTCTTTCCTTTGGGATGGAGCGATGATGGTGGAGATTTAGGAAAGAATTGGAGAAAATGGGGGCATTTGGAGAAATGGGGCTGCATGGCTACGGCAGCACCAGACGGCCAGTGGGTGTCATTCACTTGCTGGCGGAGGTGAAGGTGAAGCATCCTCTCTGGTGGAACTGCATGTCCCTGATACGACGCATGGACTGGATCTGGGGCTGGAAGGCGCTGAAGTCGTTGTAGTGTCTGTAGTCACCGCACTCAAACAGGTACTGGTAGCCTCTGTATCCAGGGTACTGGTAACCCACCCATCTGAGGAGACATGCAGAGGGTGCAGAGTTAACACCTGTGTGTCAGGACCACTTTCATCCCATAGTTCATTCACTTTCTTTTAAGCCTATATTGTAAAATTATAGGATGTTTGTGTGGTAATAATTCCCTTTAAACATTAGCATTTGATGACTCTATTCTTCTCACACTATTGGACTTCTGAGTGGACTGGAGGTCCTGTAGGGGGTTCTAGTTGGAGGTTTTGGTTGTCATTGATGGTTCTAGTGGTCCTTCAGGAGGCCTGAGAAGCCCAGGGGGTTACTGGTCTCTGAGGAGGTTCTAGAGGTCCTTAGGAAGTTCTAGTTGTCCATCAGAAGGTTATGTTGTCATTGGGGATGTTCTAATGGTCCTTTAGGAGGTTCTAGGGGTCCCTAGAGTGGTTCTAGTGGTCCTTGAGGAGGTGCTACTGGTCATTGAGGAGGTTCTAGGGGTCATTGAGGAGGTTCTACT
>CALSCE010000618.1:7870305-7894129 GCA_943593645.1 Bovichtus variegatus
GGGTCATTGAGGAGGTTCTACTGGTCATTGAGGAGGTTCTAGGGGTCCCTAGAGTGGTTCTAGTGGTCCTTGAGGAGGTGCTACTCATCACTGAGGAGGTGCTACTGGTCATTGAGGAAGTTCTAGGGGTCATTGAAGAGGTGCTACTGGTCATTGAGGAGGTTCTAGGAATCATTGAGGAGGTTCTAGGAATCATTGAGGAGGTTCTAGGGGTCATTGAGGAGGTAAATAGATTCTTGAGGGCCCTCAGAAAGTTGGAGAATCCCAGGGGGTCATTGAGGGGGTTCTAGAGGTCCATTAATAGGTTCTAGTTGTCATTAAGGAGGTTCTAGAGGTCCATTAATAGGTTCTAGTTGTCATTAAGGAGGTTCTAGAGGTCCTTTAGGAAGTTGCAGTATCCTTTAGGACTTCTCAAAAGTCTAGAATTTCTTTACGAGGGTTTGTTTGTCATCTAATGGTCATTTATTTAGGTTCTAGGTGTCATACAAAAGTCTAGTTGTCATTGAGGATGTTTTTAGGGTCTTTAAGATGTTCTAGTGATAATTGATAAGGTTCTAGTGGTAATTGAGGGTGTCTTAAGGATCCTCTAGGTGGCTGAATGCCACTGCTATCATCCGAACACAGAGTGAAGGAGCATCTTTTGGAGTAAGGCTGTTTATCCCTCCGACAGAGCTCCACACATTTTGGAGAATCTTTGATAGGAAGTCTGAAGCTGCTCTGGAGGCTTGTGGTGGAACATTTAATTCACTGTGATACTTGAAAGTCATAAACATGTCAAGAAAATGTCCATTTGTCTAAAAACAACCACCATGCAGTCGTCTTTAAGCCTTGTGATGACATGCCATCGTACTTTTCATGAACAACTACATTGTAGTGTAACTCTGGAGGCCTGCAGTCTCCTCTGAGGCTTCGCACAAAACTAGATTTGCAGTACAGAGCCTCCATTTTAGTGATATGAAAAATGTGCAGACGGATTTACTCTCAGGCTGCATGACAAGTATGTTTTGCTCATCACCCAGCCTCAAAACCTTTGATCCTCCATTGAAGTAATTAATTAGTTGTGCTTGTGTCTACTCACGCTCCTCCAGGGACTCTCACGCTGCCCACTCTGTCGCAGAAGCCATGCGCCCAGAGGGTGGGCACATCATCCTCCTGGATCTCCATCTTGTTGCCCTTGAAGTCGCAGAGCTCATACAGGCAGATCTTGTGCTCCAGGCTGTCCTGCAGGGGGGAAGTTCAGAGTTAGTCGCGATGTCGCATCAACAACATGTATTTGGCCGTGGATTGGATGGATCGCCGTGAAGACTTTTGATGAAACTCTTCATCTGGAGCCTCCTTCACACAAAGGATGCATCACACAGACTGAATCCCTGAGTTTCATGATAAACATAATCGTAGCATGCAAAGTTAAACACAGCACTACTTAGGCTGCTGGAAATTAAGATGACAAAGTAGAGCTGAGTTTAAAATGTCCCAGAAAAACTGTCTCTAGAGGTGAAACAATTTGTTTATTAATCGAAAAGTCCAGACAGAAAATTACTCAGGGACTATTTTGACCATCGATAAATAGTTTCAGTCATTTTTAAAGCAAAAATGCCAAAACATTTGTTGGTTCCAGCTTCTTAAATTTGACGAAATTCTGCTTTTCTTTGTCATATATGATGGTAAATTGAATGTTGGTCAGACGAAACTTTCTGTTATTTGAATATGTCACATGTCCTCTGAGGAATGTGAGTAGATTTCTGGTGTTTAATAAGAACTTCAGTCTTGTTTTGTTTGATATGTATATATATATATGTATATATAAGTGTCTTATTAAATGTAACAGTGCAGTCGTGTGTCACAGTACCATGCGGATGGGCCTGAGGGACATGAGGCAGTCACTGCGGTAGGAGTTGCTCCAGGTATCCCAGCGAGGATACTCTCCCTTCTCCAGGATGAACATCTCCCCACGGAAGTTAGTCTGCTCAAAGGCAACGAAGCTGGAGAAGGGGGTCCGCCGGGCACAGGGGGGGCACAAGGGGTTGGAGAGGACAGGAGAGAAGAATTAGAGGAGAGATAACAGTGACACATACGTGTGAATGTACTCAGAGGTTGTGTGTTCACTTACGGGCCGCACTCCACGATGATACTACGCACTCTATCCATGCCACGGTCACACACGTTCATACACTCATTCTGGACCTCGATCATCCGGCCCTGGAAGTTCTCCTGGTCGAACATCATGATCTGCACAGAGGAGGCATCGCGACTTACTACAGCATCATCTGGGCTGCTACACAGACACTTTGTACATTTTATATTAAAACAGCTTCACTTTAAATCTGCCTCAAGACCTCGTGGTGGAAAGTGGATGCACTCAACTATTTTCTCTTTATGCTACTTTTTACTTCTACTTTTGACTTCTACTTTTTATCATTTGACAGCTGAGATTCTATTCACAACAAAGTGCATTAACATATTCCTGTAGTGTTGCAGTTGCATTATATAACAAAGTAGTTTAATGTGCAGCTATAGTGAAGATTAATGCACCAATAATTAAAAAAAATGGGCCTTTCTGCATAATGAGTACTTTTACTTTTAGTATTTTGTAACAAATGGTATTGCTGCTGTACTTTTACTACTACTAAGTAAATAATCTGAATACTTCCATCGCTGTCTGTTGAATCCTCCTGTTTATGCAAAAGGAAGCTAATAAAAGCAATATCAAGCAATAACCTGAATGAACAGCTGACTTTAAAGAAAAAACTTTGTCCTGGTTTCTCAGCTTTCACTACTTTCACCACATCCACAAATAAAACCATCTGCATGGCTGGAAGGCAGGATATGTTTTTCTTATAATTTAGGTGAAGTGGCCCTTTAAAAGAAGCCGATTCAGTAGAAAAGCAGCTTCTGCAGATGTGACTCACTCTGAAGGATCCCATGCCGGGCTCTCCGGTCTTGGTGGCCTTGCTGGAGGCGGCAGGAGCTGGGGCTCCCTTGTCCTTGGCATCGGTGCCCTGGCTGGAGGCGGACTTGGCAGTCTGAGACATGGTGAGGGGCTTCAGGAGAGTCTGGGTGAGAGATGGAAGAAGACAGGGGGATGAACAGAAATAGAGGTGTGGATGGAAGTGACAGGATTGCAGAGGAGGAGGTGAAGGAGAAGTGGAGCTCAGAGGGGTAGGTGTGTTTATGGATTAAAACACAAGTCTGCTGTTCATGTTTGGAGGCTTATTTGGGCCCTGGGCTTCTGTTAGGGCCCCCAGGCTGAGGGTGGTTTCCCCCGGGTGTGGTGGGCAGGGAGTGGGCCCTGGCTCTGGATGTGTGGTTGTCCCCCCCTGTACTATGACGGGTGCTCTGCTGTGTGTGTCTGTGTGTCCTTACCTGCGTTAGTAAAGCTTGCAGTGCCGTGTGTGAGAGGCTGGCTCGTGCTGGTGCCTTCAACGCTCGACCCGAGCTTTTATACTCTGGCAAAGGCCAAACGTAGAGGCTCCCAGCACAATAAAAAGCCTCTCGTCATCACAGTTGGACAGTGCCAAAGCCAGCGGGTCATCGCATAGCCTGGAAACGCCGCCGGCCCCCTCTGGCCTGCCTGTAAGCATTTTACTATCAAAGGAAACCACTGAGCACGGCAGTTTGTCCCATGTGTTGGGGTGGTCGGGCCGTAAGCTGTGGTCGCATGTAGAGAGGAGGAATGCAAAGGTAATCCCTCCTCTGCCCGCGGCAGACACACCACACACGGGCAGAAAACCTCGAAATCGTCCGTCCGTCTGAAACACGACACTTCTTGGTTTTGAGGAAACGCAGAAAATAGTGCAGAAAACACAACAATAAACGCACCTGTTTATCATTTTCTACACCAGGAAAACAGTCTTGTTTTTACTCCACGTGTCAGTTTAAAACAATACACAACACAGATGTCATTTCTTCTGCCAAGGACTTTATGTTTTCAGTTTAATTTGTTGGTTTGTTTGCCTGTTTGTCAGCAGGATTATGGAATAAATACTCGCCTGATCTTCATGAAACTTGGAGGAAGCGTGTAGCACGGGCCCAGGAAGAACTTGCATTTTGGGGCAGATACACAAATTATATTCTTCTGGTTTATATGAGTTGTAGTTGCTCAACCCCTCATTAACCCAAAGGTTTTTCAGGAAAAATGCTTATCTGCTTTCCTTTTGAGGGTTAAAGGAGAAGATTAATATCTGGAGTACGAAGGCGGTTAGCCTAGCTTAACATAAACACTGGAAGTGGGAGGGAAACAGCTACACCTCTAAAAGTGTGACAGTGAAATGAATATGTATAGAGGCATTTGCAGATTTATTCTCTGCACCCGGCTGCTGTTTGTGAAGAAACAGTGAATCCCCCTGAAAGCACAAAGTCTCCCTCTACTTCCTGTCTTTATGCTAAGCTAACTGTCTGTACTGAACACACACACACGAGTGCTATTGATCCTGAATAAGTTCTCAAGATGTCCCTTTAAAACAAGGTCATGTAAGTTTTATGGCGACAGTTACGAGATAAAGTTAAAAGATGACAGCACACTTGAGGCTAATATTTCATAGCACGACTAAAGTTAGCCTCCATAAACTACTCATCCAGACCAAAACTGTAAAACTGTGTTCTTACTTCAATTCAAAACAGCTTTATAATCCCCAACGGGGCAATTAGTGCGGGCAGCTTGTACACAGAGAAACACAGCAACATACCAACAAATAAATACGCCGCAGAGCTAAATGTGGAATGAAAACCGGCCTATAAATCAGTCACATTGCAGAGTGGATAAATGATTTTTAATGGCGGTTCTTTTACAAGCAGGAGTGTAGACGATCCACCTGCGGAGGTAAACGTGCTCGCTGCTTTGCTCAGGATTTGTCGGGTGTTTTCGCTGCGATGATCTCACACAGAGCTGAACAATGTTTAACTGTGAGGCTGTGAAACCAGCAGATACTTAAAACGGAAAAACCTCAAAATACTTAATAAAAGTTCTGGGGCCTGAAAGAAAAATAACTTTGTTTACAGAGAGGATGAAGTGTTGTTCACAATCGCCTCAGTGTTCACATCGAATTTAAAATAGATAGATGTGACGATTTCCTCACACACGTGTGAAATCAATAATCAGTTCCTTTGATTTAGACTCATTTAAATCCAAGAAATTGTCACATTAAAAAATAAAAATCTGTAAAAGGAGGATTTTTCATTCACGCCCTGTAAATCTGCACAAATAAATATTGATGCTTGATAAAGATTGATTGATAATAAATCACCTGTTGGTCTTTACAGGTGAAGCAAAGGTTGTTGATGATGATGATGATGAAGATAATTCTCGGATTACAGCGTGGATTATGTCTGGATTACATCACCTCAGCTGTGTTTGGATCCACTACGGAGGCAGTTTGGATTAAAGTGTGTTTGATACGTGCAGATTAGGAGTGAACTAATCCCGGCACGGGGATCAAACTTCATTATTTCTTTGGCGGAGTATCAAAGTCTACTCTGCATGGACTGCAGGGCCGGGATGAGATGAGTTATGTTGTTAAATCTATTTAATTTTAGACGTTATTATATATCGGCGATATTATATTTTTTGTTTTTATCCAAACGTCCCATGAAAAGCTTTGAATAGTGCATTTGTTGGGGACTATTTTCTGTGGCGGATGAATCTACATTTGGTCCACGCAGGATATATTTCTGTACCTATGATACACACACAATACTTGTTAGTAGATACATTCACACTTGGTTTGGTGCTTTCATGGGATTTGACAATAAAAACAAATAGAATATCCCCAGAATCATGTTTACGTTTGAAAGTATTTACCAGTAAAACTCAGGTGTTAGCTAACATTTTAAAACTAATTATCTTTGCACGTTGAAGGATTGACTTGGAAACCTATTGACCTTGTGACCTTTCATCTATTGCACCAACATAAAATATTTAGTGCACATTTTTGCTGGAAGAAACGTATTGATTTTGACGCCCACGACCTTTTACCTCTGATATTAATTGGCTGTTAAAACCATCCTGTCTGCTAACTACGCTAATTATTACACCTTGGTATTGATCTCCACTCTCCTTCAGTCGCTTTCTGATACGCCACAGAATCACAAAAAAAAGAATAAAATTAAAATAAATCATCTTATCAATCATTTTGTTCAGGGAGGAAAATATTTTAGTTTTACTTTAAAGGATAAAACCCTCTAAAAATATCAGTGTAAAACTGCTCTGCAGAAGAAACAGTCCTGCATTTAATGCAACTCAAGTAAAAGTGCAAAACTCAGTCACTTATAAGGTGAAATGTGTTATTTTATAGTAAAAGTTTTTACAATTCACCCAAACGTGGCTGAAATACAGATTCAGTGCTTAAATTCCTTTGAGCTCACAGGAAATAAAAGCGTTGTTTAGAAAGTCGTGCCGCCCGTACAGCGCCTCTGCTCTCTGTTTATAAGTGCTTGATTATGTAAGCAGTCACTCACACACACACACACACACACCACAACCTCTTGGCGTTTTCATCGTCGAGGACTTTTATCTTTTTAAATGTCAAAAAGGCTTTTTATTTTCTGTGATAAGGACACTTTTGTGTGATCGTCTCCCTGAGAAGTTCAACTGTACTTAATGCTGTAGTCCGAGTCCTCCCGGGCAGCGTTAATGTAAAGTATTCTGGATGAATAGCTTCTTGTATTTCTGCTCGCACACATGCAGTCGTGTTTCATAAGCGCACGCTATCTGCACAGAAGATCTCCTAAAGTAAACATTACGTGAGTCTGTACTTTGATTTCATCCTGCTCGCAGAATGTCACATATGTAGAAGGGACTGAGGACAAAGTCACTTCCTACTTCTGCTGCTAATATATCTTTATACTGCACTTTATTCTGATTAATAATACAACATTTAATCATGACGTATTTTTATAGATTAACATAAAACTTTATTGATCCTCACAAACTCCCCCGCAGTATCTAAAGTCATGTGAGCTCCACCTTTACCAACATTAATAATTATAATACAACACATTATTATATGTTTGGTACTTTAAGTATATTTTGATGCTGATACTTTTGTACTTTTACTAAAGAAATATTTTGTACAGAGGACTTTTACTTGTAGTATTACTGCTTTTACTGAAGTAAAAGATCCGAGTACTTCTTCCACCACTGTAGAAATGTCCTAATATTCTGATTATCTAATACTTAATATGTATATATTAATATTAATATATTTGAGCCTCCATATCTGCCCAACACAACACTGTCCATGTTCACGTCCCACATCTAAAATCTCCTTTTCAGAACAGCATTCATGTTGTGTGTTGTTCTATATACGATTGTTTATGAATCAGATCTATTATCATTATTATAATTATAATAATAATAATAAATAAATAAATGTTTTAAGTAAAATGGCATGCAGTCTTTGGTTCCTGTTTCCAACCTGTGAGAAATTAGATGGAGACTTTATTGATCCTGAGGGAAATTTAGGAAATTAGAGATTGGAAAGAGACTTTTTTTCATTGAAGAAACTCTCGATTAATTAAGAGAATGATTGAAACTCCCCCCCCCACACACACACACACACACACACACATGTTCTTGGCCCTAAGTGTTTTCTTCGCTCCATATCTTATAGTCTTAGTATATACTCTCAGTCTCCATGTCCACTGCCACTCTGTGATAATGTGGTGTCTGCACTTCTGCCCCATCCACAGATTAACCACGCTTTTGTCGGGGGGTACAAAGAGAAGCCCCTCCCCGCTGCTGAGCTGGGGCTTTCAGCATGGCCCCTTGCCAGGGGAGGCTTTAAAAGGGTGGGGGCGCGTGGCTCCTCTCATTCTCACGGCAGGACAACCCAAGGGCATCAAAGCAAGGTGAGTCCCTGTCCCTCAGCCAGCACAGCCAGGGCAGCACGGCACAGCCAGAGCAGCACGGCCAGAGCAGCACGGCCCCCCACAGCCACACACGTCCCCAAACACAGGAGCCGCCCGGGCTCCGAGGGCCAGGGGCCGTCACTGCCAGCAACAGTGGTGCCGGTGGACAATCTGAGGGGCGGCAACAGGGAGGAAATGGGCAGAAATGTTGATAAAGAGATAGAAAGGGCGGGAGAAAGAAGTGGAGATGAGGCCTCTGGCTCCTCCGACCCTCTTCTTCTGTAGGAACTAAAAAATAGACTCTTTCTATTCAGGCCGATTCATCCAGGCAGTCATGTTTCTGGTGCTTTTTCTAAAAGGCACGCTGTTGCTGTCATTGATCCGGCTGTGCAGCAGCGGTCCAGGCTTGTTCTCTGCCTAGAGTGACTGTAGAGTTGTTGTTGTGCTGGAGGGTTTACAGTCGTCGCTCTCCTCACTTCATGTCACTGTGTTGCATGGTTTAACTTCCTAACTGTAAATGTCTTTGCCAGCCAAACTTTGATGCTTAACTTTTCCCCTGCGTAGATAATTGAATGCATGTTTGGCTAACTCCTCAGACTATGTGCACAAAGTCTTATCCGTCCTCTCGTCACTGTCATCGCTGTACTGAAGGTCTTCGTGTTTTTCTTCCTTCCAGACAAAATGACTCACCATTGCACCAAGTTCTCCGGCCACTGGAAGGTGAGTCTGCAGCTTCATACGTCGCCTCTCTGGAGGACTTTTCAAATGACACATTTATCACCTGCTCTTTGGGGCCAGAGCTGCCATTTTCAGAATAAATGTCCACTATATGAGGACACTTTAAAAACTCAATTATGATTGAGTGAAGACATAACCCTTTCTCCCAATGTGGTCACAACCAGCTCAATTTAATGTCTTTAAACTAACAATTTCTTACATGAAATAGTGTTTTTTTTCTGCATCAATATGTGGTGCTGTACTGATACGTGTGCACCAGCTGCTGTTAACACGTCTGCATGTCCCCCGTCAGATCATTGTCTTCGACGAGGAGTGCTTCCAGGGCCGCCGCCATGAGTTCACCTCCGAGTGCTGCAACGTGATGGAGTTTGGCTTCGAGACTGTGCGCTCCCTGAGGGTGGAGAGTGGAGCGTGAGTGAACACAAACTAATATACTAATACTGTATTATATAATATATATATGTGTTAGATACCATTGTTGATATGTGCATATTATTCTATATTTATAGCTCATCATATGTCCATTTTAATCATTTTCTGCACTGCTTTGGCAATATGGGTTTCTGGTCTGTCATGCTTATAAAGCTAATTTATATATATATATATATATTTCATTTATACACAAGAGCTGCAGCGATTAGTCGACAAACAGAAAAATAATTGATAAGTATCCGTTAAAGTAAATTTTTCATGCAAAAGTGTGAGAAATTGCTGTTCTCAGCCTCCCAGATGTGGAGGTCTCCTGCTTTGTTCTGTTTTACATCATATTAAAGTGAATATCTTTGGGTTTTGGGCTGATAGAACCAGACATTTAAAGACATCACCTTGAACTTTAGGAAACTGGAATGCACATTTTCACTTTTCTAGAAGAAAAGCTAATAAGCACACAGGAAAATGTATAGTTTTACGGAAAAAATGCAACCAAGAGAAAATCTTAATAATGTCCTGCAAGCTTGAGACTTATGATTATGAACTCCTGTCTTTCCGCAGCTGGGTGGGTTATGAGCACGCCTCCTACCAGGGACAGCAGTTTGTCCTGGAGAGGGGAGAGTACCCCCAGTGTGACGCCTTCGGGGGCAGCAATGCCTATCACATCGAGAGGATGACCTCCTTCAGACCTATTGCCTGTGCTGTGAGTTGAACACACTCTCCCCTTCTTTCGCTTCAGGAATGTTAACATTGTGTTTGTAGATTCGACCGGAAAAGCAACTCAAATGCATTGTTTTGCCCCCCCCCCCCCCCCTGCAGAACCACAGAGAGTGTCGTATGACCATCTTTGAGCGTGAGAACTTCCTGGGCCGTAAGGGTGAGCTCAGTGACGATTATCCCTCCCTCCAGGCCATGGGCTGGTGCAACAATGAAGTTGGCTCTCTCAGGATCCAGTCTGGAGCGTGAGTATCCCACAGATTCTCTTTTCCTTCCACATTTCTGTATTTCCTATCCATATTTTTTCTCTCTCTCTCTCTCTCTCCCCCCCACCCAAGTGTGTTTAAAAATAATCCTGGTTTCACAACAACAATCTCTTGCAACATTTCATCCGTACTTCCTTCTCCCTGCGATTTCTCAACAGATTCGTGTGCTACCAGTACCCTGGTTATCGCGGATACCAGTATATCATGGAGTGTGATCGTCACTGTGGGGAGTTCAAACACTTCAGGGAGTTTGGCTCCCACTGCCAGACCCCTCAGATCCAGTCCATCCGCCGCATTCAGCAGTAACAACTTCCTCCAAACCCCTCACTCCCATGTGACCCCTCACCTTTGACCACTGCTGCTTCCCAGTGCTGAATAAAATGTATTTCTAAAACCTTACTGACGTCCACCAATGTATCTGATTATCTCATAGATGGATTACACATTACACCTTTTAAACCTGAATTACAACCACACCTACACAATTCACATGATGGTGTTTCGAGGTTACCTGGTGTCAGTGTTTGGCAATAAAGGTTGAGTTGAAAACATTTGTAATGGAGAACTGAGTTTATTATATAACAGCCTAGTTGTCAATTGGACTCATATATTATAATCAAATGTAAATCCATCAATCATTGAAGTCGATTATCCAGAAAACATCATCTGGCCTTATTTCTCTGTTTTATAAAAGCATACATTTAACATTTTTGGTTTCAGGGCTGTTGCTTAGAAAGAACAAGACATTTAAACATTTGGGCATTTTTCACAATTTTTTCACTATAAAAAGAATCTATAGATTAAAACAAAGAATCATTAGTTGCATCTGTAGTTAAAGTACATATTACTTTGATTTAATCGTATGAATTTAAGTATTTCAATATCTAAAACTATTTTATTTGACTTGTGACTTCTAAAAACTAAATATCTTCACCAGTGGTTGAAGAGTTTGATCAAAAAAGGGATTTTGTTTATTCTTGTTTCGTGTTTTGGGCTCATCAAGAATGAAAATGATTCTTTAAGAAAAAAGAAAGAAACGCAGATTATGTCTGAAAACACAAAATGGCATAAATGTGTCACATACTCACTATAATAATTCAACATGCAACTCTAAAATGTGTAAGAATTACATCTTTCATGCATTAAAAATCCAATAATATGATATATGATCATTTAACAGAAACAAGGGACATATATCAGCATAATACATCATTTTACTTTTTGTTAATTTAGTTACTTTTTGCTGATATTACTTCTGTACTAGGTCAAACTTTAATTGTAATATTTGTAGACTGTGGTGTTGTTACGAGGGATGCAAAGATTATGTTACCATAACCCTATAGATTATGTTTATTATAGATGCATCTGCTAATCATTTTCTGGATTATTGATTAATTTCTCAGAGCCCAATGTTATATACTTTTTTTTTTATCCACGAAACAGTCCACAGCCAAATATATTAATCTTACCATCAAAGAAAAGCAGCAAATCCTCACATTTAACAAGCCTGAGGATTTAGTTTGTTTGTTTTTTTGCTTAAGAAATTACTAAAACGACTAATCGATTATCAAAAGAGTTGCAGATTAATGAATTTAATTAAAGGGTCTGAATACTTGCATGCTTTGTGTGCACGGTCAGGTGTTTTAAATATATATAAAATACATTGAACACGTTTGACATGTGCAGGCCTGCTGCAGCCTGCAGGCCTGCACATGTGTGCAGCATTACCAGCACTGACCAGGAAACGGCACTATGTTTCCACCAAAACACATCCAGCTCACATACAAAAGCATTTATCTAGCTGTAATATTAATTATGAGGCTTCGTGAACATTCAGATTTAATGTGAAAGATACGTATTTAACACTGACAAACACACGACAGGGGTGATCACGTGAGGCTGTAGCTTTCACTTATACAATACAAACAAATGTGTTTCTTTTTCTGGGAAACGTCCTGTATACAGGCTGCTCGATGCTATTCCTAGTAGGTCGTAAATCATAACTGCCAAAATGGTCTAAATATGTAAAAATGGGAAATCCCCAAATGTGAAACTGTGATAATAAATAGCTGTACGTATATGCTTTCATTTTTCGATGAAAGAGCATATTAAATGCAGTGTTTGTGACATATATAGAGAGATAATAAAAGCTCTTTTCCACTCTCTGCACGCATAATGTGGTCCGGCTCCGGACCAACAATGACCCGCTCCGTGTTTTACGAGCCTCTCCCCGCCGCAGTGGGAGGAAGTTGGACCACAAAGCAAGCAGTGCCACTGTGCTAGCAAGAAAATACAGAAAAACACACCGAAGAAGCGGCACTTCCACTGAAAAACATGTGCCATAGAGGAGCTGGAGAGAGAACAGCTTAACCGAAAAGGAGCAGACACTAGTATCGGCTGGCAGACGCTCCACGGAGGCAGCGGACGGACGCTTAGCTACTTAGCCGGAGTGGGGGCTCTCCAACGCGGATAGCCTGGCAGGCAGGAGTCGCTCACTCGGAGCTGGCTGGCTCGTTTTTTTATTTTGAGATATCGACCTCCGTGTGATCGATTTACGAGGAAAAAAACAACCCAAACCAGCACCGTGTCGTGTTAGGACTTTTAACACAACGCACGGTGGTTGAATGTGTTGTTTTATCATTTAACAGACGTTTACGCCGAAGAGGAAAAGTTTAACAACCGGAGCCGATTTCCATCTCCCGGAGCTCCCTCCCCCCGCCGCCGCCGCCACCAGCAGCGTCACCATCAGCCCACAGTCCGTAGCTCTGTGCTGGGTCTCCAGGCGAGGAGGGTCCCCCCCCTACAGACGGGGTAACTCAACGAGAGAACTATGGATTATTTTGTGCGATTTTGCCTTTGTTTTTGACGCATTTCTGGACTTGTCTGTCTCGTTTTTTTTTTTTTTCGGAAACGCTTGCTAGACTTCCCCAAATACGAGCTGAGTCGCAGCCGTTAGCTTATTAACGGCACCTGAAATCGAGCCACCGGGGCTGTAAAGTCCGCCAGCTAGTCCGCCTGTTAGCTGCTGGCAACCAGGGTGTTTTTATGTACCCACTGATGTAAAATAATCCAAACTAGATGTACATTTTGAGTAATCACTCTCATTCGGTAGTTAGCCCGCTGCTAGCAGCTTTCGCTATGCTAGCTAGCGCGGTGGCTAACTAGCAGACGAACCCTAAATATCGATATTCCCCAACAGGCTAAAACAAGTTTCGTGGATTCGGCTCGTGATTAGTTGATTACTCCCTTTTAGCTCGGGCTAAACCTCTTAAGGTGTTTAATGACGTCTTTTCGGCCGACATTTTTTTGGTGATTGATTTAAGGAACGTTGCACAGGAAGCCAGGCAGCAACATAAACAAGAGGAGATCTTTCATCTTTAACCTGTTTTCTGTTGCACCGGCGGAGACATTCGGGAGGACGAAGCGGCACCTTCATGCTCCACATTTCAACCTCCTCCCTCTTTTATTCCCCCGCTTCTCTCCACTGATGTTCGAGGCGAAGAGAACTACACGTGTCGCTGTTTTATTACTGGTTTTCTAGAGACCCACGAGCAGCCGGTCACATTTCCACTCTGCAGACAGAATTGGGACATTTTTTTTTTCCTTCCTTCTTCTTCTTCTTCTCGACAGCTGAGTGTTTACATTTGAAGGAGAAAGCCCTGAAACCCATGCCGCACTGGAGACAAACCAGTCGTGTTTTTTTTTTTTTGGGACACATTTCCATCAAGAGGGAGCAGGAAAGTCCCCGGAGACCTGTAGGATTTGACAGCTGTCTCCAGATCCAGCATCTGGTGCATCTACCTATCACATTACTATAACTCGAGGAAGGGAGAACCAGCTCTCCTCTTTTCTTTGCATCATTTCCCCCCTAAGAAAGCTGCATTTTTTTTTTTTGGTTGCACTAAATGGGATTACAAAGACGGTGATCTCGCGGCCCTGCTGACTGCATATTCCTCACGCAGCCTGTCACCCAATGTCTCCCCTGCTGAATCTCCTTTTTTCTGTCACAATGATGGTAGTTTGAGGCGAAGTGACTACAGACTACAGCGGGAGACAACGACACCATTCCAGTCGATGGTCAGCCCTGGCCCTGTCACGCACCTTGGCGCTTGATGTTGGTTATATCTGGTGGAGGACATTGTTTTTTTTAAATCCCTAAAAATAAAACAACCCCCCCACCCCCCACCCCCTCATCCCCAGCCCGGGTATTTTGTTGATTTGGTCGTCCCAGGGTCGAAAGATGGCGGACCTCGAAGCAGTACTCGCCGATGTCAGTTATTTGATGGCGATGGAGAAGAGCAAATCTACTCCAGCGGCCCGAGCGAGCAAGAAAATCATCCTGCCCGAGCCCAGGTAAGCACATTTACAGAGCTTACATGTTGTGCTGCTGTGTGTGTGTTTGGGTGTCTAACGGAGGAATCTTTTGTGCATGCTATGCAGCCATGTAGGGAGATGGAGGCGTGCTTCCTCTCAAACCTGTGACTTTACTGTAGATGCTTTTGTCAGTTTCGAACATGCAGCAGCTCAGTAGCTTCATGATATCACCAAAACAACAATGCAACGCCTAATTTGCATTCTGTTTCACACCTTTAACTCAGCAAGAAGTTAACCTATTATTAGCCTTTCAGGACTGAGGGCTACAACAGCAGACTGTGATGCAGAATATGTCATGATATTGTCATTTTTATCAAACAATACCGAGCCATTGTGCTGTCCTGTCCTCGCTATCTTTGCCAAAATGTTCTGTCAGACACTCTTCATTTGCTCCCAGGCTGTCAATCTCATCATGCATGTGTTTTGTGTATCATGTGCAACACATTTATTGAGGCTGTTGACTGAGCCTGTGTTGCTGAAGCCCTTCGTTGCAGTTGCACTATCAGTATGTGCAGGTCTAGAGCTGAAACCCGGCTCATCCAATCTGTTTGCAAGGAACAAGCATGAGTAGGCCATCAGGATGAGACTCCAGCTAAAATCTGATTTAAATAAAACACCCCCCCTCCAACATCTACACATAATTGCACAGCCTTTTGTCCCTGTTGCTGCAGCTCGTCGGGCTTGGATGTGTCTCTTCACACCAGGTTTTAGGCATGTAGCGTGCAACTTGATTGAAGAGGATGTGGTTAAAATTTGGTTATTGAGAGAGCTGCTTTTCATACGAGGTTTGTCATTGTGACGGCTATTTGGGTTTAGTCAAACGATCACCGTTGTGCGAGCAGCAGCGTTGTGCAGAACAGATCTGGACACTGCTGTCAGCTTCAATCTGTGTCCGGCGTGTTTACATTCATCACCTTGTACTTCACATTTATTAATCGCCAGCTGCAAACTGTTATTGACACACCCACACATGGAAGCCGAGTGTCTCCACATTTCAAAGTGTTGATGTGGGTTAAGCAACTATTATATTTAAACCAGGAGTGATTTTTGGAGGGAGGAGGTCAGCGCGTTCAGTTACTGACTGACTTCTCTCAGAAGATCAGCAGAAAGCAATGATCCAGACAGTGCGTTACACACAGGAATGGATATGAAGCAGCTTGTTGATTTTTATTTTTCTCAACCCAAATGATTTAATCAAAGGTTATTCTGTAATGGTTAATTAATTGTACTTCGCTCGATCAATTGCTGTTTATTTCCAGAATGTTTATTAATGACATAAAATCATTTATTACCCCAGTCATCAAACCTAAAAAGCAGAAATACCCTCTCCACAGGTCTAAGACAACAATTTCAGCTCCAGTGCACAAGCAAAAAGGCTGTCAGGGTTTGTCAAACGGTCAATATTAACTGACATGAGCGAACATAAAAACGCTCTCACTATGTAACGTTATCATTTAATGACAGATAACAAGTCAAACATGCATCTATCACAACTCTTTCTCAGCGTTGCTTCCCCTTTTAGATAACTTATCTACTGCACCAGGATTTCTGCATATTTTACCTCATTTGCCTCCAACCTCAGCCTGACGTTGCTGCTAACCATGTTTTGAACATTTTTTTTTTTTTTAAAGGTTGGCAAATTTGTGTTTCCTTCCTTTGGGCAGTTAATGGTTTCAGTTTGTGTCAGTGTGATTTTTGAAACGTGAAGCTTGCTTGAGACCAATAATCCATCACGCTGAACGTTTTAGTTTATTCAATTAGTGAAATTACGACTTTAGCGTTACATGCCATCACCTTCCTGAGCCCTGTAGTAAATATGACCGCTGCTCCTTCACGAGAGACGCAGTAGTGCTGGCGGTCTGGATAAAGAAGACGACTTAGAGCTTTGACCACATTTTAGTAGGATGTTTTTTAGTGACGGACTGAGTTTTGAAGCACAAAGATTGCCCTAAAGGAGGACTAGCATGGCCGCAGGCGGGCCTTTTTTTAAAGGAATACCCCATGAAAAACACTGTTTTGAACTTCCAACACGCTTTGCAGGCCTGAAAGTTTGGAGCTTGCGTCTGCACTTATTTGCATTGGTTGCAAATGACCGTTGTAAAAAGCTGACTATGGTAGTGTCAAACAGAAGCTGTAAATGTATTTATATTTTTGCATATATAATATGATGGAAAAGGTATGTTGCATCTAAAGTAGAGCTGTCAAGCCACAGAAAAATAATCGCCACGTAACTTTTCATGCGAAGATGTCTTTAAATGCTGTTTTCAGCCTCTCAAATATGGAGATTTCCTGCTTTTCTCTGTCAATCTTCTTAAAGTGAATATCTTTGGGTTTTGGACTGACTGAACAACACATTTAAAGACCTTGTTAGCCTTAAGCAAAACCCTCCAAACTGAAATAACCTCCCACTCTACTGCGCTCCTAGTTCAGGGTGTACATGTGACATGTAATGGCTTGTAATTCAAATAACTCAACATAAAAACACTTTGTAGCCTGCAGTAGTTTTTACCGTCATTTCTTTCCTGTTCAGTCATAGGGTTTCAGAATAAAATCAGTCTCCTTAATCGATTCTCTGCTTTAACAATCAATAATTGATCAATAATGAATAGCTTCTAAAATAAACTATGAAGGGGAATGCGTGTGTCCGCCCTCCGATTGAAATCTGCTCCCACGTGTATCGGGCTCTTCCTCGGAAGATGCTTCACTCTTCCACGAAGTTTCATGTAAATCCGGTCAGTCTTTCTGTGATCCTGCTGACAAACGGAGCTGAGAACAGAACCAAGAGGATGAAAGACTGAAGCCGCCGTCACCGGCTGTTTTCACCACATTTGGTATTTTAATCAAACCGTGAATAAATGAGTTGAATTATTAATAACACAAAACGCCCCCCAGTCAGGCTAGTTGGTATGAAGGTCACCAGCCTCGGTGCTGAACCCAAACATACACATTGAAGACTCACACTTTATTAGGTCACCAGCAACCACCCAATGAGCTTTTATTAAATCTATAAATCTGTATTAAATTCTGCTGCGAGGTTCTTGAGACCCATGTGGCGCTGCATACTTTATTGGTCAGTATTGAGCCGTCCTCCGGTGGCGTCTCCGTCACACGCGGTGTAAAGTTGTTCGTGTGTCATCATCTGGTTTGACCGTGAAACTGTACGCCTCGCTAATTGAGTTTGCTGCTCCTCAGTCTAGAATCCAGGTTGTGAAACATTGACGCTGGAAGTTAATCCGAGGATTGGCAGCCATGAGCCACTGAGGTGCTGATAATGCTAAAGACAACAGCAGGCCGCTCGACTGATTAGCACATTATCAAGCAGAGAATAGCAGGTAATCGGTGAGATTATCTGACGTGGTAAAACTGCATCGTGCACAGACGTTTCTATGGAAACAATTCAGAAAACAAGCTGCTTTTGTGAATGTGGTGTATTAATTGATTTTATGTGAGAGATGAGTTGTATTTATTTATTTCCCACTATTACGCAAGAAGTGCAGAGATAAAAGTCTCAGCTAATGGACGTGTAAAAGCACTAAACTGGGTAAATCAGTCTGCAAAGCAAGACTTGCAAATATGAAAAATCACTTGAAACGTGTCGGGTCATAATTATCACAATAATGTTTCCAATCTAACTAGATGAAAGAGTCGTATTATGCTTTTCCTTATCGCTCACACACATACACACACACACACCGTTATCGCGCTTGAGTGCCTCAAATGGCTTCAGAGGAATTACTTTAATTCCTAAATTAGGAGTGTGGCCAACCCGAGAGGAGTGAGAGGGGATAGGAAGTTCATGGATGCTATCTGTGAAGTTTCTGAAAACGTCAGAACTTGATAAAGATCGCAGAGATTGCGTGCAAAGTGACACATTCTTATTAAGTATGCACGGTTTAGCAGGAGCCGTTGTGTATGTCTGAGGCTTTCAGCTGTTTGCTTGTTGGGGGGGCAGTTAAATGTGGCACATTGGAGATAGCGCGGTGCTGCCACATTCTCGGCGGGCCAAGGCTATGTCCTCTGGCAGAGAGGTGAGAGTTTGACAGCAACACTGGAGGCAGTTGAGATGCGAGGCGTGGGGGAGGGCGATCGGACGGCCCGCTGTTATCGAGATATGCATACAGGAGACGAGACATGAAGAAGTTCTGCAGGAGGTGGAGATACGAGTGAAAAATGACTCGGATGTGGGGGGGGGGGGGCTTCAGCTGGAGTCTCACCTCCTGTCAGCACAAGGGCAGGATCAATACTGTTCGCCCTGTAGGGGTGTCACCGCACACACACGTCACGCTTCGCTTCGTGTACCGCTTTAAGAGTCGGGGGGAAAAATCCAAATGCATGAGGATTAATTTCTTTTCATTTATGTTGACAGTGTAAAGACTGAACATACCGGTCGTCGTGGTGATCGGCACATCTGGATGATGCTGAACGTGCGTGTTGTTGGACGTGTTTCCATTCATGTCCGCGTGTTATACACACCTTCTTCCACCAGAGAGAAACACCGCTCAGTGTTGATTTTAAATATTTAAAGTTGTTTGTGTTTTTTGCTGCTCAAAAAGACCAGCGTGGTGATTCTGTCTCATTTCCCCGGACTCGCTAGCTAAAGCGTAGTCGAGCACTCACCGGCAGCGAGGCTAACGCAGGTTAACAGTCGCCACCTCAGTTATACCTCCGAGCTCTCACCGGCGCCTCAACAGAAACTATAACAATCGCTAATGTTAGCAGCCGAAGTGCAAGCTGAGCTGTCAACAGGATGGATTCAGATAATATCAGATTTGTTCACTGTCAGGGTTACCAGAAGTGTTATTCCCTTTTGAAAAACTACTTAGCACGCATAGAATATTGATCTTTTTTTTTTTTTTTTTCTAGATAAAAAAAGTACGAGATAAAACAGTGGAACATTTGTCAGTACACATGTTTATCTTCAGTATGATCTATAATTGTAATTCCTCCACTGTATTTGTTTAATGTTGATTCTTGTAACATTTTAATATTATTTTGTGGCACTCGGGGGGCGTTCAGCGTTCACAGGGCTGTGTGTCTCTTGGATGAAGCAGTGCCTCATTAGAAAAGCACCGACGGGCCCATTTGACTCCTACAAGACGGCTCTGGCTGAGCGCCTTGGTGCAGCTGTACTCTGAACGTACACTCAGTTTTACAAGGAGCATGCCGTGGTCACACTTGAGGAACCTACAGTTTCCTGCTGCTTCAGCTGATTTGTCACTATTTTTAGTAACTTGTTTCTGTCGGTTTATTTAGTTGTTGTTGCAGAATTGAAAGAAGTTATCGTTGTGATCGCTGATTTGGAAATGGATATCGTTGGTATCAAGGTTGTAAGGACTTGAGCGCGCCCTGTGTTCAGCTACACACACTTTAATCAGCTACACACACTTTAAAGCTGCCTGTGCAGAGCAGCGGCCCGGGCTCCTGTTGAGGTTTCCACAGATAAGCATGTCATTTAAAAGTTTCTGTTGAGGCGGGGAATTAGGACGGCCAGGCTTTATTTTTATAATTACATAATCTGGTGGTTTATCTAGCAAATGTGGTGCGAAATCCCGGAAGTAAAACTGTCACAGCTGTTTTTTTATACGTCCTTTCTCTTAAGTCTTAGCTTTTGAGGACAAAACATTGGAGTAAATAATGTTTTAACAAGTATAAAAGTATCAAAACTGAAACCAAAACTAATCTACAGTATTTTTAATACCTCAGTGAGTTAATAGGAAGTGATGGCTCGTCAGAAAATTGCTCAATTTGTCTGCGGCTCCTTTCACACCCCCCACACCGGCAGCCACCAAGCGGCTGCTGCAGCCAGAAAAACAGGTTTCAAAGTCGAACTAGTTTCCCAGCTCAAGAGCGTAATTACATGTGTAGAGGCTCAAATAAGCTGATGGAAGTGTTCAGGCCATGTTTACTTTGCGCTGACAAACCTAATGCCTCTTATTATCCTCTCACATGGAGAGAAATGCAGAGGTTAAAGATCAGGTTGAGCCTTTGAGCAGGTCACCGGCTCGGCACGTGGCACTGTGTGGCATGTTATCAACACAGTGCAATTACATGCCACAGACCCTGCTGCAGAGATGACACTGACATCCTGTTAGTATGTTAAATATTTACACATCTGCATACTGCCTGCAGTGTGAAACAGTCCCCATCACCGGCGGCTAATGGAAACTACGCTCGCCGCTCCTTACTTTGCACTTTTAATGGTTAAAAAAAGAGCTAAAAACAAGGATAATAAGCTGAAAATAAGAGGTGTGATCTGAGTTCAGAATCCTTTACACTGCATGTGCCCTGACCTTTAACAGCTGTACTGCTAGTTACCAAAGTGAGATGTAAACCCACACTTAATAAATATACGTGTGGGTTTTGAAACCTTTTCCACCCACCTGCAGCTCAGTATTGTTGAGACGCTTTCATTACCAATACTAGTATCAGCAGTGGTGGAAGAAGTACGCAAGACCACAGTGTAGAAATACTCAGCTAAAAAAGTATTAGCATCAAAAATATACCAGCAGAGCTAAAAGTAGTCATTATGTAGAATGGCCCTTTTCAGAACGATATGAAACTTGACAACTATATATTTTTCTAATATCATAAAGTCTGCCACGATACGATTTTTAATTTGATTGAATCAGCGGCATGCGATCAATATAAGCCGATATCATACGGCCGTTTACCACGAGCAGTTCCAGTTACATCTAGTCCCAAAGAGCAACTAAAATACTGATTTGACAATTTCATTACCGGGCTCTTCCAGACATTTACAGTAAATGAAAAACAATCAAATAAAAAATGAACTTCCTGTTCACTAAATGCCACATGTTTTTAAATCAGTAATCTTGACTTCCTGTGAAAGAAAACTAAAGTTTTTTTGTGTAAACGTTCACTCGTGCTAGCTTGTGTCGTCTCACACTATAATAATACATCATCGTTTAATAGTTTGTATTATTAATATCAATCTGCAAAGTAACTTAAGTGATCAACAAAGTGCAGTGTAGTAAAACGTCAACATTTCCCTCAGATGTGTTGGAGTGGAAACGTATATCATGTATAAATGAGCAGGAGATGTAGGCAGAGCTGTGCTGGGGGCTTTGGCTCGTCGTGCTCGTGCTGTGAGGCGCACGCTCTCACCTGACTGCTAACAGCTGCTCCGTGCTGAGGCAGATGTAATGGAGGCAGAGCTGCGTAACTACAGCCAAAAGGAAGGTGCAGTGCATGCTGGGCCATGTCGGCATCCGAGCATGCAGCAAACGTGAAGCGTGTAGCAGCGTTGGCACAGCTCAAAGGATAATTCGGAATATCTTTCTGTTTCCTGGCCTCACAGACACATGCCCCCCCCACGTTACCCCCCGTCTTCACCGCACAACCTTCAGCCGTGTTTTTCATCGCTTGTTTTTAAATCGATACAGCTGCCTACTTGCGTTACGGCTCGCGTTTCACTCGAGCGTGACTGCGGTCCAAATACTGTCGAGTCCAACGGCTGTTCTCTGCGTTGACGGTGTGTAACACCTGGATTCACACCATCAGGACGCATTAAAAGGAGCTCTCCACAATGGCGAGCGCTGCTTTCTGCCTCGTTAGGGGCCGTAGCGACACGGAGTGTGGAGGACGCAGCTTTGCTTTGTAGAGAACAGCTGTCACTTTGGATTCTCTCCGCTCGTGTGCGTCCATGACCACAAGTGTTTGTTACTGTAAAGACGTGTAGTTACTGATGGTGACGGTGATATTTAAGTGTACCAGCTGCTCACGTGACATTTCACCTGAGTTTGTCCCGATTGCGGCATTTCTCTGTCTCTGTGCTGTACTTTATATTCTTCACTAAAACCCGTTTACAGTTTTATTTCCTGTTATTTTAGAGCGTGGTTAGTCCCATTTTGGAGCTTTAGGTTAAGCCCAGTTATAGTTGTAGCTTAACGCTGATGTCTTTTTATTTCTTCCTCTTTTAGAACCGTGCCAAACTAAAAGTAGAAATGTTCTGATTCCAGCTTCTGGTTTCTTTACTCGTGGATGACGATGAAACGTTTGAGGAAACACTGATCAGCACTTTTCACCATTTTCTGACATTGAACAATGAAAGTAATCGTTAGTTGCAGCCCTGCACGCAGAAGTATCTCTGTGCATCTGTATATATATTGTAGTTCACAATAGAATATGCACAGTAAACATGTACTTTGGGCTGCTGCAACTAACAATTAGCTATTTTCATTATCGCGGAATCATTTGTTCTCTAAAACATTAGAAAACAGTGAAACATGCTGTTAATATCTTAGAGCCCTGATGTCTTGTTGTGCAATAAACTGCCCAAAAGCACAAAATATTTAAGCGTTATCGTGTAAGACTGAAGAAAGCAGTCTATTGGAACTATGAAAAATGACTGAAAGGAGTAACTGATAATGAAAATAGTTTGTGATTAATCTCTTTTCTGCTCAGGTTCAGTGTTGAGGACAGAATCGTTGCATTTGTTGTCTAGATGAAGGCAGCGGACTGCAGCGGTTGTATTGTGAGCTTGTATCAGGGAAAGGCTGACATTCATAGCTACACTTTTATGCATTTGTAGCGTTGTCTACAGAGCCTCCAACGCTGCGATGTGCTCCTCCTCAAAATGGGGGAATAGCACACGAAGGTGAAGAATGTTCTCTGTTTCAGTGACATCAGATGAATATCAGGGCTCGTGGAGGTGCGAGTAGTTTCCACGTGAATGACGACACGTGTTGGCGTGTTTAACAGGCCAGAGCTCTGTGCACTTCTCTTCTCAATTCACTAGATTGTAAATGAATACCAGCATCTGTGTGTCATTAATACACGTGTGACCTCCCTCCGCTCGTACGTTTCCATCGCCTGCCTGGGGATAATATCGCCTTATTTATCGCTGCGTTGCCAGCAGTCATTCTGCCACTCATTGTCACAGCAGGAGCCTCTTTGTTTTCTGCTCCGCTCCGGTCATCTGCTCCCGTGAGCTAATGTTGACGTGTGAAGCTGCGGCTGTTGCTAACGGAGCACTTCCTGTAACGGCTCGCAACAAGGTCTGTGAGTTCATATCTTATCAATGTGAATTTCTTTGGGACATTTAAAGACCTCCCCTTGGACATTTTTCTACACTGAAACAATCAGCAGATGAATGGATAATGAAAACGATCGCTCTTAGTTGCTCTTGAGGTTTTAAGATGGTTTATTTTCAATGCGAGGACAGAACCAACCAGTTGGATATGAAAACGTGAGAACGTGTCTGACTGCAGTGACGTATGAAAGATAACCGCTGTGGGGGAATGAATACGTTTCTTTTATTTCTGCACCTGTCTGTTTTCCTTAGCCGCAGCTGTCTGCAGGTTCACTGACGCCGTCTCTTATCTAACCCTCGTACCTGTTTTTTACTTTTACAGTATGTGTTACAAACCCTCTCAATATGTTGTCCAAAGTGTTGAGGTTTCATACAAATACAGAGTCAGCTGCTAATGATTCAG
>CALSCE010000618.1:7918542-7931142 GCA_943593645.1 Bovichtus variegatus
GTGAGGAGTGAGGAGGGATGTGAGGAGGGATGTGAGGAGGCATGTGAGGAGGCATGTGAGGAGGGACGTGAGGAGGGACGTGAGGAGGGACGTGAGGAGGGACGTGAGGAGGGACGTGAGGAGGGACGTGAGGAGGGACGTGAGGAGGGACGTGAGGAGGGACAGGTGTCACTTCTGCTCTCAGGAACCGGCTCAAACCTGGAGCAGTGAAATCATCAGCAAAGAACTAAAGAGCGGAAGCTGACCTGTGATCCTGCAGAGCGTTTTTAAACTGAGACCAAGAGGGAGAGAGGGAGACGTGAGGGAGAGAGGGAGACGTGAGGGAGAGAGAGAGGTGAAGGAGACGAGAGGGAGGGAGACTTCAGGGAGACGTGAGGGAGAGAGGTGAAGGAGAGGAGGTGAGGGAGACGTGATGGAGACATGAGGGAGGGAGAGAGGTGAGGGAGGGAGACCTGAGGGAGAGACATGAGGGAGGGAGGGAGACGTGATGGAGACGTGAGAGAGACGCGAGGGGGACGGGGGAGAGAGAGAGAGGTGAGAGAGACGGGGGATTTCTTTTGCAAAAGAAATCTAAATAGCTGCAGATTAGCTTCCTGTCGATCTGCTCGTTGACTAATAGTTGCACCTGACTGCTGTGATGTGTACGACCTCCACTTCCTGTTAAAGCTGCACAGCTTGTATGAAAGTAACTTGTCTGTACACACAGGGTGACAGCTGCATAACTCTAATGGAGATATTTTGCCAAAACGTAAACAAAACCAGGCTAAACTCATTCGTTTATGTTTTCTGACATCTGAGTGTCTCCTCAACATGCTTCTTATATTCCTCTCCTGCATCCATTCACGTACAGATGTTTGCTGTGTTGAAAACCTGTGAACAGAAAAGTCAACGATTTTAAAATGTGGGGGGGGGGGGGGGGGGGGGGAGCACAGTTTTGTCACTTCTTTGAAAACCCCTGTAATATAGTAATAGGTGCAAATGATGTCAGTCTATTTTCAAACGCCCCATTCTCACTTTCGCTCTCTCCCTCCTTGTTTCCTCCCCCCTCCCTCCCTCCCTCCCTCCCTCCCTCCCCCTCTTCCTCTCTCAGAATGTGGAGCTGCCAGACTCTTTCACTGCAGAGCTCAAAGATCTGCTGGAGGGGCTGCTGCAGAGAGACGTATCCAAGAGGCTCGGCTGCCAGGGCCGAGGGTACGACACACAACGCGCACTAAAGTTCACATTAGGCTCCCTCTCATATCGGCGCTCAAATCCACGGGCGTGCAAAACAAGCCATCAGTCAGATGGGTTTCGCCTCGACGTGCTCGTTAGAGCTGGAAAAACTGGGCGGTGTGGTTGGAAGACAGATAGAGACGCACATCAAGTGATCCGATAGAAGCCGAGTTGATAACTAATTTCATCAGCACTGTCGTCTCACATCAGCGTATGACTAAAGGGGAGCGATGGCGCCCTGTCTGAGATGGGTGTTTGGCTCAGCAGCGGAGGGGAGTGATGTGGCAAACACTGCCACCTAGTGTGCACATGTCAACTAACACCAACCTCTTTCTGTCTCAGAGCCCCCGAGGTGAAGGAGCACCAGTTCTTTAAAGGCATCGACTGGCAGCAGGTGTACCTCCAGAAGGTGAGTGAGGTCTACTTCTGCAGGAACCAGCGCTTCCTCCTTTGAGCTGCAGCTTTTTAAAACTTTATTGAACCTGCGAGTTGATGCATCCACGAGTCAGACGCAGATTCTTGTTTGGTTATTTGCAGAGTGAGTAGTTGGGTAATAGCCAGTCAATATGGAGAGAAATGTGTGTTTATGATCAGCCAAGAAATAATGGATTTAATATTGTGTTTTTTAACCTTTTTGGTACAAAAAAATTAAAAAACTTTCCCACTTGGGAAGTCTACATGAATGCACTGAGAAGCCAGACATCCGAGATTTACAGCAGCACTTAAACGCAACACAAATGTAACTCAATGCAAAGTGTGAGCTCACACATTTCATCCTTCTCCAATATATGGAGACACTTATGTCCACAGGAGGCTTTTCAAAGGGAAATATTAGATCTGTGAACATGAAGTTCATATATTATATGTGAACTACTGATATGTATTTATTTGTAAAATTGTATATTTGTTCACGGATTAGAGAATGTTTTTACTAAACAACATGAAGTACTTGCAAATCTTCATACACATTTTTCAGTCTCATTTTAATTTGTAGATCATGAAACATTCATTTCTCTCCGTAGATATGATTCAGTAGAAGTTATCTATATAGAGTTTATATATAAGTAGCTGTTGTTATGAACCTTTTGCCAATATTAATTTAGAAAAAGTGTCTGTGTTGTTCAGGCATGAATAATGAAATGAAAAAGGCAGACCAGCATTATTTTTTTTTTTTTTTTTTATTATGATTTATTTATTTTTTACAAATCCTATGCACTACGGCTGTCACTTTAAAAAAAAAAAAAGATAAATAAAAAATGTTTGCTAAATTTAAACCCCACAAACATGAGAATATGTTCACTGTTGTCATTCTTTTTATGACTAATTGATATAAAAGTAATTTTTTCTTACCGTTTTTTTCAAGGATATTTAAAGTTTTTCAACCGATTTTTATTTGCATGTTTGTATTTATCTTAATTTCCTAATTTTTCCCTATTTTATTATTAATCTGTATTTCAGGGGGTTGGCTGGGAGGACGGGGGGGGGGCGGGGACAAATGTACAGATCAACACAACATGTTTAGCTGCGATGTAAAACCACAGAGAAAATATTGATTATTGGCAGATATGATAGAAATCTGCTGGGCTCCATCTGCAGCAGATCGGGTCCTGGCTCTCGGTGTGAAGCGACAGTTTGACGGAGCTCCACCAGTCATTAGTCCAGTACAGTTACAGTTGCTATGGTTACCCCATCCCTCGCTATGGGACTGTGGCCTTGTTGTTTCGCTCACACTCTCCTCCTTTGTCACTGCTTTCTCTTTCTGCAGCACATTTCTTCTCCTTGTACCGGTTTCTCTCTGTAAACGTGTAACGTGTTTTTCTCCCTCCGTCTGCAGTACTCTCCTCCTTTAATTCCTCCCAGGGGAGAGGTGAACGCCGCAGATGCTTTTGACATCGGCTCTTTTGATGAAGAGGACACCAAGGGCATCAAGGTAAAGCTGCCGTACATCTTTATTTATTAGCCGACGCACCAATCCATAACTGTAAACCCCTGTGTCCAATGCAGCTTTTATTTAAGTGAAACCGTCAAGGATGCATGTGCAGCAGAGGGGGAGAAAACTCGCTGCCACAATGTCTCCGTCACCTGACTATGCAGGATTGAGAAGTTTACAGAATACACGGAACAGCGTCGCGTCGTTCGGATGCATGAAAAACTAACTGTCTTCTGTTATAGTTACAGGAAAAAAAAGCCGTAATCTGATTACTGAAACATTCAGTAACAATAGCTGCAGTTGTAATAGCTGCTACTACGTGTGGACACACACACACACACACACACACACACACGAGTCTACAACAAACGGTTCATGAATGTGTCTGTGGTACGTGAATCCGTTTAGATGTGATGCGCCTTTTTGTTAACTGCCCCTCCCACTGCCACACCCCCTTTTTGCCAATTGCCATGAACACACACACAAGCACACACTCCTTCACACACAAACACTTGACCTCTACACCAAATTTCAGCCTCGTAGGGTGACAATCTGCGGCCGCCAGAGGGTGGAGAAAGTTTTGACGACAAATGGTGGAACTGGCAGGTTAACAATAAATAAATAAAAATAATTAAAAAAACATTTAAAAATAAAAAAGGATATAAATCGCTCCACCACAGTCTTTCACAATGACGTCCACTGAGTGAAAATTTCCAGATTATTTTGTATGTAAAGCATAAAAACATAAAGTTTCCACTTCATCAAGATTGTTATTTTTGCAGAGGCGTGAAAAGACGCTTCACAGGAAACGAGCGAAGCCTCCGGTGTGCAGCTCCATCAGCTGTCACCCCGTCCCACAGATCACCACAGCACTGATGAGTCTGATAAAATATTCATTAAACCGCCATAAACAGCTGTCGTACCTTAACGCAGACGCCAGTCCTGTGCTCAACTATTCACCACCTCATTAAAACTAAGACCGGATCGCTGCACGCTAGCAGCTCATTCTGCACGCCGAGCTAACGGGAGCGTTTCCCTTCTTGGAATATTGATCATTTTCCATGAATTACTTGAGCGATCTGTGCAGTTTAAGGCACAAAAACATGTTGTTCTGCTCATGAACTCCGTCACTCTGCTTTGTGCTTTTCAGAAAGCCATTAATACGTGAAGGCCACATACTCTTCTTTGACTAAGTGCAGAGCGCCTGTAGTTTGTGCTTCAATTCCAGAAGCATAAGGAGAGTTTGTGTTTATTTCCTAACATTACTTTCTCTAAAGGGCACAGTTTCATAATAATAATAATAATAATAATAATAATAAGGGGGGTTGGATTGCAGCGATTCAAATCAAAATCTATTTGTTTCGCTGTGATTCCTCCGTCATTAACATTAATGCGGCTGCAGTAAACAGTTATTCATCCTCTGACTCTGGAGCAGAAAAATAAAAGACGAAGAAGGTTCGTTTACTTTTCCCCAGATGGTGCTGGTCATTACCACACGAGGAATAATCATGTGAGAGCGTCGGCTGCCGTCCCCCGACAATAATCCAGTCTGAACAAAATGAAGATCTGACAGAGAACTCGTGCACGATGTCTTAAAGAGACAGTAAACTGCAGCGTTCAGCTGGATCGACGCCGAGCATCGTAGCCTTCGTGCAGGTTTTATTGCAGGACTGTGGACTGAATTAGTTTTACTGAACTGTCCCCCCCCCCGTCTGTGTGCTGTAGTTGCTGGACAGTGACCAGGAGCTGTACAAGAACTTCCCTCTGGTCATATCGGAGCGCTGGCAGCAGGAGGTGGCAGAGACGGTCTACGAGGCGGTCAACTCGGACACGGACAAGAACGAAGCTCGCAAGAGGGCCAAGAACAAGCAGCTCGGCCACGAGGAGGGTAAGGATCACAGCTCGCAAAATAATCACGCAAATCAAATCAAATCAAGTTTATTTATACAGCCCAATATCACAAATTATACATGTGTCTCAGTGGGCTTTACAGCCTGTACAGGATACGACCCCCTCTGTCATTAGACCCTCACATCGCACAAAGAAAAACTCCCTAAAAGAAACCCCACAATTAGTGGAGGAAATATGGAAGAAACCTCAAGGAGAGTCTGAGGAGGATCCTCTTATATATTATATGTAATATATATATATACATATAGAGGATCCTCTCCCAGGACGGACAGACGTGCAGTAGGTGACGTGTGTACAGGACAAACAACATAGTTAAAAATACAACATAGACAATCTATGTGACAGAAAACATGATACGATCGTATATAAAAAAGATGGATCCAGGGGGATGTCAAGGCTCCTGGTGTCAGGCAGGACCAGGGCAACAGGTGCAGCCACGATTCATGATCCAGAAGTAATCTTTAATAGTGAAACCTGCCAGATGAGGGACACAGAAACTCCGGGGATGAAGCTCCGGATGGTGAGTTAGTAACATGCATTTAAGAGACATGAATGCATATCAATAGAGAGGGAGAGGAGGAGAGAAAGAAAGATAGGGAAGAGGAGAGGAGTGAGTCCCCCGACAGTCTAAGCCTATAGCAGCGTAACTAGGGGCTGGTCCAGGGCAAACCTGAGCCAGCCCTAACTATAAGCTTTATCAAAGAGAAAAGTCTTTAACCTGCTCTAAAAACGCAAGCAACACTCAAATCCACGCAGGATGTTCTAACCCCGTGTGTCCGTGTGCAGACTACGCCTTCGGGAAGGACTGCATCATGCACGGCTACATGCTGAAGCTGGGGAACCCCTTCCTGACGCAGTGGCAGCGCCGGTACTTCTACCTGTTCCCCAACCGCGTGGAGTGGAGGGGAGAGGGCGAGTCACGGGTGAGTTCCCCTCACGGCGCGCACTTCCTCACGTTCATGTCCGTCTGTGCTGCTGTCCGTCGGTGTTTCAACGTTGTCTGTCTGTCTGTCTGTCCCCGACGCCACACTGAAGGAGAAGTGGCTAAAACAGTTTAAAAAGCTGAGAGACGGGGTGAGTGTCAACACGAAGGTGCAGCTCGCTGCTGTGTCCTCTGCTGGCGTAGAGGCGTAGTCCCCCTCCCTGCTTCACACGCAGTAGTGAGCTTCAGTGTACACCACACCCTTCCTTTCAGATTCATAGCTCAGCATCTCCATCACACAACTTAAGTTCTCGCCTCTGGAATCGTCACATTTATTCGTTTTCTTCAGCATCTCGTCGTGTTTCCTCAGCTCGACTGTTTCAAATATTCATCAGTTACTTTTTCAAATATTTATCAGTTACTTTACGTAATCCACATGAGCCACTCTTCACATCGGCATAAATTAATTCCACTGCACAGCACTCCTTTAAAGCCAAAGCGTGTCCTTTTGAAAGCTGCTCCGCCTGTTATTCTTCCTAAACGGTGATGAAGAGCACCAGGAGCAAATGCCAGGAGATGAGTTTTCATTAAAAACAACATTATGACTGCTGTGTTAACTGCATGCCAAATTAATCAGAGCGCACAAAGCCAAATTGCCAACAAGCAATGTAGCATTTAAACGGCTATGTTTTTTAAACGGAGTCTGGTGCAGCGCTCACTGCATCACAACACTTAAAGCAAACTTCACGGGGAACAATGAGGGCAGAACGGCATCAACGGCAACATTCTCCGTTCTAACTCGGAACGTTATCGCGCCGCTCGCCACCGAGCTGCCGCAGATAAATGTCGGGGAAACACTGCATTCATAGTCACAGTGCAAACCCGAGCTGCTAATTGTTACTGCAGCAGGATTTTAGAATGATGAGGCAGGTATTATCCATTTTTTCCTTTTATATTTTACTTTTTCTTTCCCAGAGCCCTCTTTTTATGTCAGCGACCCTTCTGTGTCGACGCTCCGGCTCCATTCATAAGAATCAGGAGGCTGCGTTTATGTCGCGTGGCCTCAGACCTGCAGGTACTCTGCTCTAATCCTGTAAATAAAGGGAGAAACCCTCGCCTTGGTTCAAAGGCTTTATAGAGGTTCTTTTTTTACACAAAGACCTTTAGTGAGACCAAGTTCTTTTAATGCGGAGGCCTGATAATAAATATCCAAGCTTTGGCTTTCCGAGCTCCACCTGACGCTGTCGTATTACTTTTTATTGTTCCAGGATTTTCAAAAGACGCAACCGAGACTTGATTCAAGTCTTAAATCAAACCTGGTCTCGGCTCTGCAGCAGGAAGTCGACTTGGGGCCAAAAGTATTGCTGCGCCTCCTTTTTATTGAGTTTAAACACGAAAGGTCACAACACACTACAGTGCACAAAAATACCCAACAAAAATACAGAGAAATAATAGAATAAGATTAAATAATAATGATAATAATAATAATACAAATTTAATTAAAAATCAAATAAATAAATATAAAATCAAAATAAATAAATAATAGAAAATCTAAATAAATAAATAATAGAAAATCAAATAAATAAATAATATTAAATCAAATAAATAAATAATATAAAATCAAAATTAATAAATAATAGAAAATCAAATAAATAAATAATAGAAAATCAAATAAATAAATAGAAAAGCAAAAATAAATAAATAATAGAAAATCAAAATAAATAAATAATAGAAAATCAAATAAATAAATAATATTAAATCAAATAAATAAATAATAGAAAATCAAATAATAATATTAAATCAAATAAATAAATAATATTAAATCAAAATAAATAAATAATATAAAATAGAAAGTCACATAATTAAACCTAAATAGACTTCAAACCAGTATGTTAATAAATCATATGATATTAAGTAAATAGTTTCCAGCCCACTATATGTTCATGTGTGTTTATGCTGTCAGAAGCCGTGTTGTGTCCCATTAATTGGGGTCATCACGGGGGTCTTACCCCGGAGCTCTGCTCGTCTTTTGATCGGTCAATTTTGTTCCCAGCAAAACCTGCTGACGATGGAGCAGATTGTGACGGTGGAAGAGACGCAGATTAAAGACAAGAAATGTATCCTGCTGCGCATCAAAGGAGGGAAGCAGTTTGTGCTGCAGTGTGAGGTAGGACCTTTTCTTTTTCTTCCATTTAATAGATAAAGACAAAGAGCTGATCTCCTTTTATATATAAATATATATATATATATATGTACTTGTTCTTCTGTGTGTGCAGAGCGACCCGGAGTTCGTGCAGTGGAAGAAAGAGCTGACCGAAGCGTTCACAGAAGCCCAGAAGCTGCTGCGCCGCGCCCCCAAAGTCATTGGGAAAGGCCGGGCCGCAGTGGTGGAGCTCTCCAAACCTCCCCTCACACACCGCAATAGCAATGGCCTGTGAATACACACACACACACACACACACATACACACACACACACACGTATATATATGTATGTATACACACCTTTACAAACACACTGCATCCCCCCTCCTCCCCTCCTCATACATCAGCTGCAGGACACACCTCGCAGTGTGTACAGACCACGCCCACCAGCCTCTTACCGACCCCACACACGCACACTCACACACACACACACTCGACCAATCATAAGCGCGATATAGTTCGTTTTTTTTCCGTCTGCCACGGGACCTTGCCAGTTCACCGAGAGGAAGAAGGAAACATTTGCGAGGACTCGGCACGTGAAGGACCCTCTGCATGAATGTGACGAGGACTGACGCCCGGTCCTCTCTCACCCCTGTCTTTCTCTCTTTCCCTCCCCCCTCCCTCCCTCCCCCCTCACCACCACGCTCAGTGTGAATCCGGTGATAGTGAAGGGGGCCCTCTCTCTTTGGACGTCTGAAGCAGGACTGCGATCAGCGGAGAGGCTCCTCTTCAGCGGGGAATGTATTCCTACGAGAGGAGAAACAAAAAGGCTGCTCCACTGGTTCTTCTCACCCCCCCTCCCCCCCACTCCCTCAGTACTGAAGTGCATAAAGTGCCAACATTAATATTTACTTGAGTCACCTGAGCACCCTGGAGGACCAGACCCCCCCCCCCACGTACACAGAGAGGCGGAGGCAGTTCAAGGGTGGAGGTGGACGATCATTCCGGTGCAGGAAACAGGAAGTACAAGGACCACAGGACTCTTTCAAGATTGGCTCCTGTACAGACAGTTACCATAGAGACTGAGATCCCATTGGCTGGCGGAACAGCAGCCGGGTTGCTATGGGAAACCGTGAAGACTGGTTTACCTGGGGATCGGTAACCACGGACAACGACGGTGTAACTATTGTGTGTGACACTCGCAGAAGAAGAGACGGAGAGGAGGGTGAGGGAGGGACAGTGTACATAAGAAGACGCCTTTCTCTCTCTGTGCAGCTCCACTGTTTCAGTCCTGTGTGTTTATTATGGGGACGTCTCCGTCGGCCTGCTGCTGCAGCTGTCCTGGCTTTAGGGGAGGAAGGAGGAGATGAGGAGGCTTGTGGCGGGGGGGGGGGGGGGGGGGTCTTGACAGCTTTCAGTCACTCGCAGCGCTGCGTTACCTCAGTTGGACTGTGTCAGTTTGAATACGCGGAGGCGAGAAATGGAGCTGCAACTACACGTTATTTTCATCGTCGATTAATCTGCAGATTAGTTTCTACAGTTTCTACTTTCATCGTTCGGTCTAAACAAAAATGTCAGGAAAAAATTTAGAAAAATCCCAGTTTCTTAAAAGTCCAAGGTGATGTCGTTAAAGGGTCAGTTCACCCCAGAATCTAAAATACACATTTTCCCTCTCACCTGTCGAGCCGTTTCTAAATCTACGTGGTTTTGCTGCGAGTGTTGGAGGTGTCAGCTGTGCAGGTCTCTGCCTTCTCTCCAACATAATGGAACCAGAGGACACTTCACTCCTGGTGCTCAAAGCGCCCAAAATATACACCTGAAAAACTCAACAGCCATGTTCCTGGATTCCTGGAAAGAGACATTACTGTGTTCATCTCGTTCCATTATATTCATCTGCACAGCTGACACCTCCAACGCTCAGCAACGCTCAGCACGACCATGTAGATTCACAAACGGCTCGACAGGTAAGAGGGAAATGTGCGCTTCTGATTTTGGGGTGAAGTGTCCCTTGAATCGTTTTTTTGGACTATAAAATGTCGGGAGAATCGAGACGTTTCTTAAAGTCCAAGATGACGTCTTTAAATGTCACTTTAATATGATATAAAACGGGGAAAAAGCAGCAAATCTCCACATTTAACAGGCTGAAAACATCATTTTCTGCCATTTCTGCGTGAAAAATGAATCAACGATTAATCGATTATCAAAATAGTCTGTTTTGTGACCGAATGTCGCGCTCTGTGTTCGCATGTTTGGTTTGTGCGTCGTCGTCGTCGTCTCGCAGCACGCAGTCATCCTCCATAGGTTTACAGTTTGGAGAGGAGGAGAATGAAGAAGACGAGCTGAAGCTAATTAAAGGAAAAATCCACCCTTAAATCCTCCAAACAGAGCGTTCACAGACGGTGTTTTATTATGAAGGGTTGAAATCTTTTAGTTTTTGCACTCATTACCGCAGCCGCCTCATCTGCATGTAGTTCTGCACTGCATTTCCCAGAATGCCTTTGGACGTGACGTTGTACCTCCAGGTTTTAAGAGGGGTGAGAAAAGTTGCAAACTATTTACATTATCGATTTTAAGTCCGACGATTATTTTCTGTACAAAACGGTGAAAGAAATGCTTTTTTCTCAGCCAAATTTTATTCGACCAAATGTGCAAAACCCGAAATGATTCAGCTTCCTGTCACGTGTGACGGTGAAAGAATCAAATCATCACATTTTAGAAGCTGCAACCTGAAAGTTACGTGCAAATTATTGCTTGAAGAATGAGTAACACGAGGCGTTTGTGTGACATCAGCACAGCGCACGTTTAAGGGTGGAGTTTTCCTCGAAGTTAAATTATGATTTATTGTATTCTTGTTCCTAAATGTGACACAGTTCAGATGAGGTGAAACCTTTTTATTTGGGGCTTTTAACAAGTTGGTCGTCGCGAACCTCGTCGAAGTTTGTACCGCGAAGGCGCACAATGGTGTCGCGTTGAAGAGCGCGCAGCGCGGGGGGGGGGAGGCGGGAGGAACCCATTTATTGTCGGATACATTCATTAATTTCAGGGTTTTTATTTTACATGCAGTACAGTCCTCGTTGTGACGTCCATGCATTTCCAGAGCCGTGATGTGTGAGCTACAGTAGGAAAAGGGTTGATTAGGGGTGCATTGTGATTTATTCTTTCTTTCTTTGTAGCCTTTCAGCAGTCGGGGGGGGGGGGGGGAGATATTATCGTCTTATAGAGAAATGTCGTCACCTCTCGAGGTGTCTTTTATTTTTGTAAACCAAAATGGTTTTTATTGTTTTCATTGAAATTTATGTTGTTGCACCTTTTTAGCCCAATGTGTTACTTAATAGTTGTTAAATGTGCCAAATAACTGTTTGCTGATTGCGTGGAATGGGAAGCCTCCTTTTTCTGACCCCCCCCCCCCCCCCACAACAACAACAACAACAACAACACACACTTGAGTTCACACACAGATTTGTGGTGCAAGAGATTCTTTGAAGGGTACAAAACTGTGACCAAACATTTTCCTGGAGAAGAGGTGTGTGTGTGTGTGTGTGTGTGTGTGTGTGTGTGTGTCTGTGTGTGTGTGTGTGTGTGTGTGTCTGTGCGTGCTCTGGCTTTCCACCACGTTGCCATAGGGACTCTGGACACACCATCCAGCTCTGCTCTGGACTCTGTGTATGTCCTGCGTACGTGTGCTTCATTATCTCTGTGTGTTCACGCTGTTGGACTTTTTATTTTTATTTTTTATTTTTTCCGTTGGCGGTCAAACACAGATTCTCTGCTCAAACACGCTCAACACGAGACAATTACAAATAAAAAGGATGGCATATAGGAAAAAAAAATTTCAAAGTATATATAAATATATGTGTATATGAAATGACAAAAATGCTCTAGGTTTATTTAAAAGATTTAATGTAGAAAACAAAATGAAAATGTTCGGGGGAGGTCGGGGGTTTTGATGTGAGTATAATTGTTTGTGGTGAAGACTTCAGCTCAAATCTTGCACATAAAGACTTTAGATATTGTACCTGCGAGTTCCAGATGATTATTTTTGTTTGAATACAGGACTCTTTGCTCTTTCATATTTATTGCGTGTGTGGGGAGCTCTCTCGCTCCGTCTCTCCTCCACGTTATGAGCTCTCCGCTGAGAGCTCGCTGTAGAAAATCCTCCGGTTTACACCCATCAGAAAGTTTTTTTTTTTTTTGTTTTGTTTTTTTTTTGGTTTTCATACGCCACAGACAAACACAAATACTACTGGCTTTGGGTTATTATTGCCATTAAGGTTATGATAATACTGATATATAATTGATAATATTATTCAATGATTATAATTAAATTTATTTTATTTCGATGATTTTTGTTTTGTTTTCGAGACAGGTAGGAAGTTGCGTGTTGGACTGCTTGTAAAAACAGTTCATGAATAAAAATCCTTTTTCCGTGTTGCTTCCTGTCACATTTGCTTTGCTTCTGCGAACTCATATCTCAAATGTCA
>CALSCE010000618.1:7986414-8002948 GCA_943593645.1 Bovichtus variegatus
AATCACGTGATCAATAAAACAAGAAGAGACACATGGAGGACATGTTGATGGTGGAAGTGCATCGTCTTTTAAAAATGACTTCCTTTTTATTCTCCTTCCTTTTGTAGCTCTTTCTGATATTGGCTCTGAATTGCTGGCTTTATTGATGGTTAATAACTTATTCACTAATGCTTTATACATCTGTTATAAGGCCTTATGCAAACACGAGAAATCGCTGGGTCGAAATGAACTTTACTAAAACCACTCGAGACCATGACAGTGCGAGATGGGGGCTGAGTGCCCTTCTGCTTTCTTTATATCCCTCTTGGCTTATTTCCCTGAACTAAAATACAGCAGCTAAACTTTTAAATCACAAAATTAACCCAAAATTGATGCAAAACTGGGTTAACTTTCCTCTGTATATCAACAGGCATCTAGGGCTCGAGTCTGTGAAAGTTAACTCGTTATTGCTGTGTGAAAACAAGTTTTTGGTTGCCAGGTTGTAGAAAACCCCCCACTTTTAAAGGGCTGCTGCAGCAATTTTACACAACAACTTCAGTTTATTGGTCATGGGGAGAACAAAAACACTCCAAAATGTGTCTTTGCCCTCCAGAAAAACACTTTTCGTGGGGAATATAGTCGTCATGGTCTAAAGGAACCAACAACAAAAAAAGAAATATGCAATAAGTATGTGCAATACGTCCTTTTTTACTATGTATTATTGTTATTACCGGCTGCTAGAGTATTACTCTCACATGTTCACTTCCTGTGTTATGTTAAACTGCTACTTATTTACCACGATTGTTGTTTATTTTATTCTATTTTGTACTTATTTTATATTGTCCTTTTATGTAAACGTCCCCGCTGTGGGACGAATAAACTAAGCTAGCACCGCTAAGCTAAAGGCGGCTAACCCCATTCACTTCAAGACGAGGGAACAGGAAGTGCAAAAATGCTGACTCATGTCTGGCGGCGGTTGCTTTGGAGCGACACCGTGAATCTTTCCTTAAACTTATTTTATTTCCTTTTGCGTTTTATTTTGTTCGAATCAAGTTTCCAGCTGAAACGATTAATCAGTACGTTTAATATTTCAGTTAAAAGCCCTAAACATGTATTTTGTTCCTCCAATGAGAGCTGCTTTTCTCTTTCCATCTTTTATATCCTCGTACGCTTAATAAATGTGCGTTTTCTTTGGAGGTTTGCTGGACGATTCGAGTTCTTTGACATTTTACAGACGAAAGAATCTATCGAGAAAATAAACCTGCAGATGAATCGAGTGTACTTTCTCTGTGAGCTGGTTTCAGATAAGTGCTCGGCTATATAAAAGATAAGCGCAGTGTTATTATCGTCACAATGAAGAATGTTGACGTCTGTCGGAGCCTCACACACTTCTCTGTGATTTATCTGAGCTCTTGTTCCAGAAGATTTCATCACTTTCCCTCTTTGATTTTACTTTGAAAATCTAAAGTGACAGTTGGTTTCATAGAGCCGTTGACTGCTTTGTGTTTCAATAATTCACACACACACACACACACACACACACACACATGCATGCACACACACACACACATGCACGCACACACACACACACGTTCTTATGAATTCATCAATCAGTTCCCAGCATGCCTCAGTCTTCTTGTTAATCCTTGTCTCTCCCGTCTTCCCACATGTACATGCACACATGTTCGTTCTGTAAATGCACACACACACACACACACACACACGCACACACACTCTGCATCACTGGTTTCATCTCACAGTCGGTGTCGGTGGTTAATGAGATCACCCAGCAGAGATGTAATGTCACAGAGCAGGCTTGTGATGGTGTGTGTGTGTGTGTGTGTGTGTGTGTGTGTTATTGCGTGGATTGTGCCTGCGTATGAAGATGGGCTGTATCAGTGCGTGGTCTAATTTCTCGGGGTGAGATTGATAATCTGCCAGAAGCGTCTCTGCAGCTGAGTGCAGGCTCCAGAGCGACGCTGCAGTTTGCATCCTGAGCTTTTCATCGACCCGCTGACGTCGCTCTGTTCTGCAAAGTTAGCTGTGAATGCATATCTGCTTAATAAAAAAAAAAGTAGATTCTCTTCTCTTTACTCTTACCCTTCTCCTCTCATCACATCACCTCTCCTGCTTCCTCTTCATCTTCCTTCCTCCGCTCTTCTCTCTCTCTCTCTTATTATTTTTTTTTTGTTGCTTTCCTATTACTTGTGAGTGAGAGGAGGGAGAAATAGAACTGAGGGGGAGACGCAGGAGATTGTTTCTTACGGTTGAGTAACTCTGGCCTTATTATACAACTGGATCCTCAGGCTGCAAACTTTTATTTTATTTTATTATATATATACTTCTTAATACGAGCATCAGAAAGAGACGCAGGATGAGGGGAAGCGAGGCCGCGGCGAACAACATGAAGGCAAGTTCGAGAAAGAAAAGCATCAGAGAGTAAAATATCTTTGTATTCAGGCGGGAAAGTAGATCTCACATCTCTTAGTTAAGTAAAAGTGTTACTACAGTGTACAAATATTCAATTATTAGCATCCAAATACTTACCAAAAGTACTCATTACTCACTTAAGTGCAGTTTTGAGCTATTTTACTTGAGTATTTCCTTTTCATGCTACTTTATACCCACTACATTTTATTTTATTTTAGATAAATATTGTGCTTTTTTTACTCCATTACATTTATTTGGTAACTTTAGTAAAAAAATTTACAAAAAAAAACATACAAGGAGTTTACAAACCTTCAGTATTAAACTCACCAGTAAAATAAATAAATAAAAATACATGTTGACAGTTTACAGCATGATAATATCATGTTTTAGTAAGAATACAACTCTGAAAATAGTGTTTCTGCTATTTACTTTTGACACTTTTAAGTACATTTTGCAGATAATACTTCTGTGCTGAGTGACATTTGTGTCAATTAGAATTTTACTGATAATTTAAATACGATTGTAATCTTTGAAATAGATCGTACGATTAATCTACGACTGATATTTGATGAGAAGACGTTCTGGCACAATCAAATCCAGCCGCATGAATCCAGTTTGCAGAGACACAGCAGGGAGAAAGAAGAAAGTTGGAACTTATTAGACAAAAGCAGGCAGAAATGAGCAGAGGCAGAAACAAGGCAGGAAGTTGGAGGTGACCCCGTTTTAATCAGCCGCAGCAGCAGTGAAGCACAGGTGGGCTTAGAGGGGTTTAACCTTTCATTTCAAGGAGAGCTCCTCGGGATATGATCCCCTGATTAACACGATTACACAGATCACTGTGCTCCTAATGAAGAACTAATGCTGTGTTTTCTGATGAAGCACATACCTGCAGTGCAGTCCACAGCGCCGTGTTTAGTCTACTGTCTGTATGTTGCATTAGCGCGGCGCGTTCTGAAACGTAATAGACGCTTTTAAGATGGATTTCCCGCTGGTTTCAGGTCAGTGCAGCATGAAGCTGAACCTGCAGAGACGGGAAGGTGTTGCACAAAGATAATCCGTCTCAGCGTGACCATGCAGCGCACCGTGTTTTATTGAACATTATATTACCGCTGGCTTGTTATTGCGCTCGTTTAAAAGCATATTTCGTGTTGCGTTCAAGGACACTCCAGAGTGTTCTGAGTTGGTTGCAGAGGAACTTTGTATTTAAGATAATGTGAAGCTGCAACGTGTCAAAATACCTTTAATGTACAGAAACAGATCTTAAAGGAGAGCAAATCCCATAAAAACACTAAAACCAACAAATAATAGATCTTATTAACTAGAGCTGCGACCATTAGTAATAAATCTACACTGTCGTAGGTCAAAGGTCAAAGGTCACTGACCTCACAAAACATGTTTTTTCGCCATAACTCAAGAATGCATATGCTGATTATGGCAATTTCACACATTTCTAATACGATGAATGTGAAGTGAGGACATTTTGGACAGAGAGACGGATTGTTGGACAACTGCAAGTTTATTTACGTACTGCAAAACAATTCCCAAAAAGCTCAAATCAATAAAAGCAACAATCATTTACAAGCAATTTGCTTTGGTGTATTGGTGCATGACATAAACATAGTGAGGAAATGAAATGAGAAAATTTAATTAAAATGAGTGCAAACAAATCAAGAAACATAAATATAGATGAAAAATGACAATAAACGTGTGAAAAAGTACTATAATATGTACAAAATATCTGGAATGAAATGAAAGCGACGCTATAAAAATACGTGCAACGCATCTGAATTCAAGTGAAAGTGCAGTGCGTGCACAGCGTGCAGTTAAATGGCTCAAGCGAGCAAGAAAAAGATTAAAAAGACGAACTGTGGAAGACACTTTCGGATGCAGCAGCAGCAGCAGTTAGTTTGCGGGTCTTTGTCCTGTTTTTGTTGCATTTCAGCGTGTGTGTGTGTGTGTGTTTGGAGGTGTTTGTGTTTGCTGCAGCTGGAGGAGTGTAGACGATGCACAAGCTGCTCCCTCAATTAGTCCCCGCGCTCATTAGGACCAGAAGTGAGAGCTGCAGCTTCTCAGCCTCACACACACTCTGACATATGGCCCGGGCTTCTGCAACACACTTACCAGACACAACAACAGTCCAGTGAATTATTCAAACTTGTGTGTGTGTGTGTGTGTGTGTGGAGGAGGAGTGCCTCCCCTGATGATCTCCTGGTGCTAACCTTCCTCTGTGCGCTGTGTTGACATCAAAGGAGGACGCCTGAAGCAGCCGCGGGTCGTACCGCCAGTGATGTCTCCACCTCAGCACGTCTGCTCAGACCTTTGTGACCCTGTGTGTGTGTGTGTGTGTGTGCGTGTATCCAGGATTATCCTCTCTAGGGTAGCTGCAGGATTGTACGGATGCTGCTGACACTTCTCTACAATAGAAGCAATTAACTGAAGCTTAACTTTGCGTATGTCTGTTTTAAGCCATGGAGATGTGTGTGTGTGTGTGTGTCTGTGAGTGTGTGTGTGTGTGTGTGTGTGTGGCAGTTGAAACTAAAACCATTTCAGTCTCCACTCCTGGGTTTTCATTTATGAAAGCGAACAAGTTCTAAATGTGCGAGACCTCAAATAAAAAAGCTGAATATGATTCATCTGCATCTTTTAGGTGTTGGAGCGAATGTGGCAGAATCTACGTAAACCTCGCCCACATATTCTGTACACGTGAAATGTTAAAATTAGACTGGGCTGGACGTAAAGGGGAAATATAATAATTATGTAAACACTTGCAGACATTGTGAACTCTTACATGAAGCCACAGTGACGCAGCAAAGCAGACAGAGTGAGGACTGTGGCAGAAATTACTTCTTTGTTTTCCAGATGAGGACGTAAAGCACGTCTGCAGGAACGCCACTTTAATCTAAGTGAAGGAACGTGTTCGACTGTACAGCTGTGGTTTGTGTGTCTGTAATTTAGGAATGTGCCTGCGATTAAAGCGTCCGTGGTGCTAAATGTGCACGTGCTAAAGCATAAGAGGAAATTGATCGTGTGCTCGATTTGAGTGTGTGCGTGGTTTGAAGAGTAGTTCAACATCTGTTAGTGTGTTATTGTGTGACGTCGGTGTTTTAAAGGGTTAGTTCGGAAACAGGAAACTAACCGATCGAGGCAGCGATAGAGCAGCAGCAGCTCCAGTGCTCTGTGAGGTAGAATCACTGTTTTTCTCAATGGAGTCTGGTGGCTTTGAAGAGCATAGATAACGCAGAGAAAATATTCTACATATGGCTCACATTTAAACTGATATTGATATATTTAGGAGTCTAAAACACGTCCTGCTTCCTGTCTGCGTCTCCAAACTGCCTCTACTGTACGTAACACGCAGACTGTGGAGAAGAAGCTCATAGATCCACACTTCAAAACATCACCACTATCCCTCGAATGGACCGAGAGGAGAGTCTTCTAATTCTCTGCAGGAACGAGAGTAACTATATTTCCAAAAAAAAAAAAAAAGAAGTGAAATGATTCCTTTAAAGCACAAAGTGTGCATACACACGTTTGATAAATGAGGCTCGGTGTTTGATCTAAGTAGTTCGGAGTCTCCAAGCGTGCACGATGAGCCACAGAGGAACAAGAACAAGCCAAATTTCTTTATTAAATTCTCTGAGAAAAAGAAAAATATTTCCTTTTCAAGACACATCTATATTTAATGCCTGCTCCCCCAGCTGCACGCAGAAAAGGGGGCATTGGAAATGTTGTTCATTTTCGCTCCGTGGAAAATGATGAATTGTGATCCAAAGAGAGATTTAATACGGTTGTCTGGGATTAGAGTGACAATTTGGATTTTCAGTCTGACTGAGTTACACACACACACACACACACTCGCCCTGACACTTTGCCTTGTCAAACTCACTCAAAGCAGATTGGCACAATCAAGTGTGTCTGCAGCCAAAGCCTTTTAAAAGGTTAATATTTCAGTTCCCATTTGCCTCAAAGCTTACGCTAAACCACCGCTCTGCTCCCTCGTCTATCTGCCTTTGATACGGGAATCCCACTGAAGTAGTTCTGTTGACGCATTCAACAAACTGTGTGTGTGTGTGTGTGTGATAATCCACGCCGCACGACGCTTGCTGATAGCTACGCCTGTCATGCCGTCGAGTCAGTGTGTTTGTTTCCTGGTTCTTTAACTCGCAGGTCTGAGAGCGCAGCCGAGCATTGTGCACGGGACAGAAAGGATGTCTGGGGGCTTTTTCTTCTTCTGTGATTGGCTCCAGTCTGGGCCGTGAGGTTCAATGTATCAGCTCCGCTCCGCTGCCCTGCCGGGGGTGTGTGTGGGGGGGGTGATTGATTGATTGATTGGTGTCATGGGGTGCGCAGAGTTCTCGCACCGACAAAGCCCCTCTGAGCTTCAGAGAGACGTACGGTCCAGCGCTCTGGTGATGCAGCGTGTGTGAGTGCAGCTTCCTGCAGCTTCCTGCAGCATGATGGCTGCCGGTCAAAATGGACGACAGATGTTTACGTCTTCTTCTTGTGTTTAATAGATAGTTTCACAGGTTAATCAGAGTGAGGCGCTGCAGCTCGTTCTGAAGACGTATTTTATATTTCAACCTGCTGTTGACAGAAAGGCAGGAACCAGGATGTTAAAACGACCTTCCTGTTGCTTCCTGTTGCTTTTTTGCTTTTTTACTTTTGATGAATATTTTAGATTGATTTCCCGTCCTCAAGGCAATCACTGCTCCCTCCGTTAGTTTCGGTGCAGAATAAAAATCAACTTGCAGGAAAAGTGTGGCGGGTGCTTCATCCCCGTCAGACTCTTTTGTTGCCTTAATCATTTTGTCAGAGTGACATCACATCACATCGCAGTTCATTTAGCAGACGCTTTTGTCCAAAGTGCAATAAGTGCAAACGATCATGAGGATACGACTCCGAACAGCGAGAATCCTGCAGGTGCAGGTGACGTTAGATGCAGGAAAACAGTTTTAGGGGCTTTTCACCGAGGTTTGTTACATTTACACGTTCGCTCCCGTTAGTTTTGGGTTCGCGTTGCATTGACGAGCGTGCACTGAAGCATCATCCTGTGCCTGGTTTGTCGACTGCGTCCTCTCAGAACCATCCAAAACAATGTTTTTACACTAGAAAGCAGCTCTGATCCGGAGCTTTCACACCCTGAGAGTCTCGTATAAAGAAAACCAAACACGGAGACCGAACTATTGGACACATTTTGACCTGATGACGCGTCTATAATAAGTACAGTAGAAGAAGAGAGTGAAGGACTGTGGCTGATGGTGTATTTTTAAACTCGGTAGCACGTCTGTTTTTGAGACTCCGCTTCCGAAAAGCCTCGTGGATCACGTCTCTGCTGATCACAATCAATACATGCTGCTCAGGTTCTGCTGGTTAGAATCATTTCCAGCCGGACTCTTCAAACCTTGTGGATCTCCGAACCCGTTTCGATCCATTTCTCCTCTCCCAGCGCTGTGTTTTGATCATTTACTCATGAAGGTCTGGACGTGAACAAAGCGGCTGCAGGTCATTGATCCACCAGAAGGTCAGCGCTGATTGATTGGAGCCTTAAAGTCAAATATATTCTTTTATAACACCACCTGTAAAGCGGCTCCTCGCTATGACATCCTATATAAAGACGAGGATGGTCAGCTGGGACATAGATGGAGTCGACTTTGTGCTTTTAGAGCACATATAATATTCTATACTGTGAAAGCTTCACGGTGCACTCAAGGTTTTTATATCCGAATTACAATGTCGGGAACGAACCTCACATCCAAAGATAATAGGAAGAAAAACGTCTTATTATTAAATTACCATGCAGCTCATCTGAGTTTTAACTCACAGCTGCACAGTTTGAGTTTCTTCATCAATTCTTCTCTGCCTCATCACTTATTACTGGATGTTCTCCGTGTTGACATTTGGGTCATGGCCACCCTCAGGTTCGCACTAAAAGCATTCCTCCTTTCTTCTGCGGCTCCTCTCAGCTCGGCCTCCTTTCACTATTGATGCGGCTGCTGAGGAGACACGTCCAGCCTTTCTTTTATTCATGGATTAAAAGCATAGAGCCCCACACATACCTGTGACAGCCCCCGAGACACACACACACACACACGCACGCACGCACGCGCACACACACGCACGCCCGTGAGACAGTGAGCTATGACATCGCTCCCCTTTTTATCTTATCGCCGCTGGAAGTTAATTATTGGATTAGTGGATGTTTAAAAGTGTCGAGATGAATTGCAGATGTATATGTTACATCATCATCGGAGTATTTTTTACTGTAAAACGCCGTTTTTTACAAAGAGCGACACCGGCTTTGATGTGTGATGCATCACAGATACATTTACTTCACGCCTGTAAGCTTCATGGTGCATTGAAGTCTGAAATCCCATGAAAAGACCAACCACATGTCGGTCCGTCTCTTAATACTGTCTCACTTCCTGTCTGCGGCCCTCTGCTCCAAGGCCATTGGTTCCTACTGAGGACGTACATCTTTAAAAACACAAATATACGAAGGCTCAATGAGTTCCTCAAAAACAAACTAACTGTAGTTTTTATCAAACAAACAGGAGGAAATAGTGGATTTGTTGGGGGACTATTTTCAGCGGCGGATTAATCCACGTTTGGGGCTCTGAAATAAGATAAAATACAGTGAGTTTGTTGGTGGTAAAGTGAGGCTCATTGAGCTCAGAGGACTCGATACTTGTTAGTAGTTTTAGTAGTTTTAGTGTAGAATACTAGAATGGCACTCCTGGGCCAACGGTGCATTCAGGTGCTCCTCGGATGGTTTCCCATTTCCTGGTGTCAAGACGTGAGTTCATGAGCTTTAAGTCTTAAAGTGGAAACAACAAAGAAAATGTATTTTAATGCTCAGAGCGTTTAAACAACACGTTAGCTGTTTCCGACTTTAGGAGGCGTTCATGGGAATTTTCACTTTTTACCGATTATTCCGACAGCACTTGAATGCAGCACAAATGCTCAATGTTAGCTAAAGTAAAACATGATGCGTTTATTGCCCCGTGACTCGGATCTGCTCCAACATTTAATACGTGTTTTTTTGGCCCTTGCTACATCCTTCCACAAAATTTCCTGAAAATCGGGCGAATATTTCTTCCGTAATCCAAACAAACAAACCAACAGAACAAACAAAAGAAAATATTTCTGTAGTCAATTTATCCTTACAGCTCTGATCATATCTCCTATAAATGATGGACTAAACTGTGAAGATAAGTTTTAATAAACTGGAATTATCCTTTAATCAAATCTTGATTTTTTTCTTCGTGCATCTGTCTGAACCTGATCTGACTGAAATGTCTTAAATCTGTTAAATCTGTTAAATCTGTTAAATCTCTTATCTCAGAGTCCGACTCTCCCAGCAGTCCCTGCTCGTAACTTCATAACCGTAAAATAACTGCAACCAAAATAAAGACGGTGGCTTGTTTACTGCATGGATAATTGATCAAAAGCAGATCTCTGCAAGCAGATTTCCATAATTTACTGAAATGGAAAAAAACAATCGTCATAAAATAATCCATAATGAATTTAAAAATCCATACAATTGTGTAGTCGATGGGGAAAAAAAACATGCAGCAAAAGCAACACGGCCCTTTTAACATGACACTTTAGTTTTATAAAACACGACGCGAAAGGCTGCTCGTGGATATCACATGTAATGAAAACAAGAGTTTTGGTCTGTGGAGAGATAGAGTCGTCTCGTCTGGCATCAACTGGCATTACCCCCCCTACACACACACACACACACACCCCCAGCCTTCCTGCTGCTAACTGGAGGCAGGCAGGAGTGTGAGGAGAGTTTCAATGACTTGTGGCTGCGAGTGCACGCACACGCCGGAGTGTGTAACACATGCACAGCAACGCGTTTGTATCACTGCTGCACACTTGGTATAAACCGTATTCCCTCCCTGACCATTCCTCCTAATCCTAACCTTTACCACCACTAACTGACATTTGCTATTTAATCCCATCCTAATCTCAGCCTGACACCCACTTCTAACTCCGAGCCCCCGAAAAGGAAGTTAAGAAGGTTCTGGGGAATAGTTCCCTCTTCCTTCCTTCCCTCTTTTTTAAGGACATTTTATCCTCATGAGGATTAAATGTTTCCGCATAAGAAGACACGCAGAGTCCCAAAGCTTAAGAACACACTTCATAATTTCTACTTCTCTGTGTGCATTCTTCTTCCTGCAGCCCCGACGTCTTCATCCTCCTCGCAGTCGCACAGGATGCTCGCTCACTCGTGCTAAGATCAGCCGGTTGCTATGACAGACATATTTCTGCAACGCAAATCACGGATGAAATGTGAAAGTTCAGCCATCGCAGAAGGTGTTGATAGTCACTGATGTCCGTCTGGGAGTTTTGGCACCAGAAATGTGACCCAGAGCCTCCTGCAAATATGGTTAAAGAGTGCAACAACAATATCCGACTTTAGAAAAGGAGAATCAAAATGTCTGCCAGTGATCTCCAGGCCACACTGTAATCCTGCACACTGTATTTAAGAAGTGACAGTTTTGAAGCCTCCACTTTTCCACATTTTGTCCGTCGCCATCTTGTCGAACATTTTACAATTAACTTTAATGAACTGAAAACACTTAAACATCAATGCATCAATAATTACACTGCAATATCATATTATACATGTGACATATTATGGTATTATTCTCCATTCTGCATAATGAGTCCTTTCACTTTTTAGTACTTTAAGTATATTCAGATACTGCTGATACTTTTATGTATTTTAAATGCAGGACTTTTCCTTGAAACACAGGATTACTGCGCTGTGAAGTAAAAGATCTTACTTCCACAACTGATTATACTACGTGGGAGTTTGTGCTTTTAAATGGTTGATGCGAGCATGAAAAACGAGCGTTTCTCACTGCAGCACAAGCTGTTGACGGGTTGAAAAAGAAAAAGACGCTCTTTGTGCTACAATCCCTTTGGAAACGGTTGAGCGAAAGGATTTATTGCTCGTTAATCATACGTGTTGCCCGAGGGATGAAACACAGAGGCGGTTCCGTGCCGTGTTTTCACAGAGGAGAAAAGAAAGGAAAAAGGGGATGTTGAAAATATGGAGAGAGGATAAAATCAAAGTTGACATAGAAGCGAATGGGAGGTGGCGAGGGAGCACAGCTGCACCAACAGGCTGCTCATGATGGAGGAGGGAGAGGATGGTGTGAAGGAAAAAGAGCCCACAGATGATGCCATCTGCTCAGCTGAGCTGGTCATGCCTGGCTGCAGCGGCACCTGCCTCTGACAGCACACACACACACACACACACACGCACACACACACACACACGAGCACGCACCAGCTGAGGCTCGTGGCTCGAGACCATGATGTCAGAGAGCATCAAGTTTTGAGACTTAAACAAAAAGCAAGTGTCGATTTTTTTCACAAGATTGTTTTTAACGGCCCTCAGGAAGTTCAGTAAGAAGAGATTTAAAAAAAACTTTATTGATCCACGAGGATTACAGGACGCACATTGAACACGCTGCGTTTCAAGTGGTCAGACCTCACACACCTGCTGCAGAAGCATCAATCAAAACGTGGCTGCTGAACACATTTACCTGAAGAGTGCAATTTTGGACCATTACTTTATGTGTGACTAAAATAAATGAATTATTTACGCACATTTTTTTTTTTCAAATAGTGACACAGAATTACCCCAGAAAAGGATGCACTCTGCAGCAGTTCATGTGGGCAGCGATGCAGTGGAGCACCTGATGGGTTTTACCTTTTAAAATGTGGCATATTTGGTGTAATTCTGTGGGGGCGCACATCCCTCATGTTCGTATCAGGGTTTTAGAGTAATTGCATTTCAGCATCGTGTCGCCACAAGCGATTTATTCGTGTCTAATTGCAATTACAGTTTATACAAGTATAAATGTTGCCTTTGCTCCCAGAACTCAGGCCGAACAATGGAGCTTCAGTCAGCACCGACTCTGAAGACGCCGATAATTAAAGCAACTGCGTGTGGCTGTTAGCGCTGATCTTTGCGATGAGGCTCATTTGCATAGAAAGGAGACGATTTTGCGTCAAATGTCTGCATATTACCTCATCTAAATGTGTGCAAATAGCAGCGAGATTCTGTGTGCATTTCACCTTTTGTGGATGCTTTGAGAATTACACAAGTTATTTCCTTAGTTTTATTTGTGCAGGTTTAGCGGCTGCAAAAGCTGCACAATCCTTTCGTGAATTCACCCATCTTTGGGCTTTTAATATCGTCTGTTTAGTCCAACATCTGTTGACGGTTGTTTCACGGACGTAGTGGATCTGGATGGTGATTGATTTCTGTGACACTGCGTCCCAGTGGAGCCCTGCTGTGTGTTTCCCTCTCAAATCTGCACATAAGTATTAAAGAAACACATGAAAACAACGTTCGCTCACCTGCAGCCAGGAGGAGCAGATTGTAAAGCACGTGGCAGCTGAAACCTGCAGGACTTTAGCTGCTATGTGAACTCCTGTCGTCTCTAAATGTCACACTTAGATCAGCGTATTGAGTAAGTTGCATGATTCCTGCACTTCTTCAGGGTTTAGTTGCACCACATGGTTGAAGACATTTACTGCGAGTCTCCTCGGATATCAGCGTCACATAAAAGCGAATGTGAAATGTAGTTGCAGGAGCTACAGGCTGCAGCTTTCTGTCAGTGTGGGAATGTTGTGCACGGCTTTCCCCTCCTGATTTAATGTAAAATGTAGGTCAGATGTGTAATAAATGTACCTGCATCTCCGTCTCTCGCCTTTAAGATTCACTTCTTTGCGTTCGGACCGAAGATGCTTGATAATGTGCCGTTAAAGTTGAATTATCTTATTTCCCGTTCACTGCTTTTCCAATCATCCAGCTTTAATGAATTAACTTTAATTAACTCTCCCTGAGCAGGCTGCCTCCACTCTTTTGCATCAGTAGCAGGATGTTGTCATTTAATCCTTAAACTCCGTGATTAGCTCTTATTAATCAAGACATTAACTTGATAAACATTAGGAATCATTATAACTTGAGAAGAGCGTCTGCGAGGAGGCCGAGTGTGCAGAAGAGTGTGCGTTTAAAGTGTAAATGATCCGGACGCTGACAAGCTTGTTTACATAACATGTGTGTCAGTGCGTGTGTGTGTGTGTGTGTGTGTGTGAGCAGAGAGGAGATCACCCGTCTACGTCTGCTCAGAGGTCATACTTGATTGGTCGGTTCGATATCAGCTCTGCTTTCAGTTTCAGGTCATTCCACTCGCCGACCCCGAGCGCAGTTCAAGCGTTAATTCTTAGATAACATCGATCTGTGTGCGTGTGTGTGTGTGTGTGTGTGTGTGTGTGTGTGACGTTCATCATTTCTCACACAGGAAATCGTTAAACCAGCGCCGTGTGTTTTTAGCTTTGAGCGGCAGATCACAAACGTTGCTTTTCACCTGCAGCAGAAGAGTGTGAGCCCGTAACAGTGAACTCTGAAGGTCACGTTGTCCCGTGTGTGTAAAGGAAGTGGCTCTTAAAGGGTCATTTGGGGATTTTACGTTTGTAGTTCCGGCCATTATTCATATTGACGATAATAACGCTGTACAAGCTTTTACCGGCACCATGACACAAGCTTAAAATCCTCTTCAGGTTATGTGCAGTTTGTTTTTTATTGGCCTGTTTATTTGTGCACGTAGCAAGTCGTGACCGCAGCAGCGGGGGTTCGAATCCAACCAGCGCACCTCTGCTGCACGCCGTCTGCTCTCTTCTCATTTCCTATCTATCCTCAGCGATCCCGTCCAAAAAAAACCTTTAAAACACAAAAGAACTATTGAAAAACTTCTGGCCCTCATGAATCGTTGTGAAGGTTTTCCAGCAGAAATGGTCTTAGCGGAGCTCTCGCTCTCAGAGTTCCCCTCCACATGTGACGTATTTTCATTATTGCTAGACACCCAAATAATTCAGTTTTGACCTTTTCTTGTTCGGACATATCGCTTCATCTTTTCACGTCACAAAACGTTGTTATTTCCACCAGACCAATGCATCTTGCTAAAACTATCTTTTCCAACATGTTGTAATGAGAAAAGATTGTTTTAGCAGATGCATTAGTTTGGTGACAAAACAAAGTTTTTTTATGGTAGATAAAACATGAAAAAGTGCCCTTTAAAAAAGTCTGTGTGCCCTCAGACAGCCTGAGTCCACCCCTGTCCAAAGATTCAACAAAACTGGATTAACATTTAATTTAATTAGATTTATTTAGCTGGCATTGAACTCACCAGACAGGATGTGCTCAGAGCAAAAACGTGTTATTACTGAACTTGAAAGGATAACCTGGCTGCTTTTTGACGTGCGTTCTTGTTATTGCTGCCAAAAGAAAGTTGTGTGTGTGTGTGTGTGTGTGTGTGTGTGTGTGTGTGTGTGTGTGTCTCCATGGGGAACGGACATGGCAGGCAGGGAATGCATTCCAGATACAGTTGCTGCCGGTCCGATAAAGCACCTTAAACAGCCACCGACTCTCAGAATACAAATTAAAGCGAGTAACAAAGACAACAAAAAGATGAGCCTTCTCTCTGTATTGCAGCGCAGAGGTTCAGCCTTAGAAAAACACACATATACTCGCACGAAACCCCCGAAGGAGCCAACCTTCATTGTTGTCAGGTTCCCCCTTTCAGAGCCGATGAAACCTTTTTCTTTTGCTTTTTTTTTTGACATTGCTTTACAACCTCAGACTTGATTGTGTTGGAGTGGCAATGAAAGTCTGCAGTCACCGAGGAATATTGAATTCTGCCTGCATCTCACGACACCGGAGCACGACCGGATACACAGGCACACAGTCAGGGTTGTTTTCCTCCTGCACGAAGTACACACACACACACACGCACATGCACGCACACATGCACACACACATGCACACTGCAGACAGTAAACGCTGCTAATAGGTTGATGTGGTGCTTCGGCGGCGTGTGGTCTTTAAGGTTGTTTGTGTGCATGTGTCGATGGAGAGTGAGAACCAGCTCTGCACCATTTGTACACATGAGGTGACAGGAGAAAACACACCGACAGTTTAATGAAATCCCTCCGTCTGATATTCATGGCTTCATCCTCCGTCTGATAACACACGTCGACTTCTGCCACAGTTCATTTCCTGTATATTCAGGGAGTTGAAACCAGCCAACGTCACGGCCCCAACAGTCCCAGACTGGCCCCTGACACCACAAGTGTGATGCGTTCAGGGACACTTGAGTCCACTCAAAGCTGCCCTAACTCACTTTACAATCAGAGCCAGATCTGCGATCTTTTGACGTGTTGAGGAAGTTAAAACTAGTTCACTATGTGAACTGTCTGAATGATGAACAATCTGCAATCAGACTTTGCTGTGATAGAAATAAAACGTTGTCTTCTTCATATGCTTCGTTTTTTCCCATCAGTTGCAGAAAGTCTTTTCTTTTTTGTCAACATTTTTTAAATCGCAACCATGTTGTCGGAATAAAACTGACGTCACTTCCTGTTGGTGGAATTAGTTTTCAATACGGGATGCGAAGAACAAACACTCAAAGATAATCCGTCGTAGCATCTTAAATATAAACTGAAGAGCTCGAGTTTTCTCTACGTCGCCTCCTTCAGGATGAAACTAATAACGCCCTCCTCGCCCTGAAGGAGGAGACGCACCAAAGCATTGATCTGCAGGACTTGAAATAAAAAGCTTTCCTTTCTGTAGCCTCCGTTTCATTAACTCTGAACGAGCCGAACATCCTCAGTAAGACTCGTCTTTGTTGTGTCTGCACAGATCCAGCCTCTCACAATCAATAAACCCTTCACTGATGTCCTGAAATACTTCTGATTATTGTGAGCTACAGTACACGCTCCCATTCTGTACGAAACCCTTGTCCAGGGCCAGCGTGGTCCCTTTCATCCCTGCTCTGTGGTGGGGAGGTCACGCAGGTACGGCTGCACCCCGGGGTGTCTCCGCACAACTTATTCCACACGCCTTTGAAAGCGCAGACATCAAGGCCTCTGCAGACAGAGAGGCGTGTCTTCTCCTTTTGATGCCACGCCGACCTTTCACGTCTGCACCTGCACATATGTACGAACAGCTATTCTCGTTAAAAAGATCATTAAGTTCATCAAGTTCATCAAGTTCAAGTTCATCAAGTTCATCAAGTTCATCAAGTTCATCAAGTTCATC
>CALSCE010000618.1:8015984-8027530 GCA_943593645.1 Bovichtus variegatus
TGCAGGCTTCTCTATAAAATCTTGTTTAATTCTGAACTGATTTTCATGAAATGTGGTTTGTTATACACGTGAGAAATTGAACAAGCGAACACAGAGAACAGATTTACACATTTACATATTTACATATTTACATATTTACAGATTGCATTGTCAATAACACGACAGTCAATAAAATAAGATTTGTTGCACAAGTCAATTTTATTTATGAGGCTCAATATTAGGGGATTTACTTCCTGTACAGCAAACTGAAGAAATATATGTTGTGAGTACAGTTATGCACGTTTGACGGCCGTAATAAAAAATGTAATAAATCCTAAAAGAAAAACATTAGAAATCAGATTTAGTCTCTCAATTACATTTCTTCATTTCCACTTCACCACTTCTCTCTGAGCTCCATCTGGGTGTGTGTGTGTATTTTTCCATGCCTGAAAATAGTCCTCCAACAAATGCACATTTCCTTCTGTTTACGTTGTAAAAAAGCGGCTAAGTGAGCAGCTGTTTTAGGGAAATTAGTCTTTTTTAAACAACTATTTGTGTTTTTTTTAAAGAAGTATGTCGTTAGTAGTTCGAAGAACGTCAGACATCAAATCCTCCCCCGCCCAAAAGAAGAATAAAAAATGTAATAAAAATAAAAATAAATAAGTATATGCACAACACATAGACATATTAACAGGATAATGCGGAAATTGGTAGAAAGAAAACATTGTTGGTTATGTTTTCATGGGATTTGTTGACAAAAGGAAACATAAAATAGTATTATCCTTCGAAAAGATCTCGAAATGTTAACTTCCATTCGCTTCAATTCAGCCTTTTCTCATCAATCTTCATCTTCCCTCCTCATCTTTGTTTGTTTTCTTTTCATTTCTGTCTGCCCTTATTCAATCACGTCCTATTTGTTTCACCATTTTCAGAATGGCTCTCATCGACACACAGGCCCGGAGTTTAACAAGCAGCCAAATAAGCTCACTTCCTCCCTTTTTTTTTCTTCTTCTTCTTCTTCTTCCCCGCACAGCGATCTGCAGGCAGCGCCAACACCTGCCTTCAATTTAGCGTCGCAGCGAGACACACGCTGTCCAATTTACTTGTCACCCTCCTGACACCACACACGTTTCCCAGAGGAGTAAATCAAGTAGACACGGCATGAATTCGTAGGCTACTCTCTTTGATTATATATATATGTGTGTGTGTGTGTGTGTGTGTTTGTTCTCAGAATAAATTACCCACCACACACATTCAGGCGGCACGGAGGAGGAGAACTGAGTCAATAGAGAATGAATAATTGATCCAGGAACTTCAACTTACAAATCCCTGTAGGCCTATTATATTGCAGTGTAATGCAATACTGTACGCTGCACGATCAATCATACAATGTATGCACACACACACACACACACACACACACACTCTCTGCAGGAGTCCCAACAGGAGGATACTTCACTGTATATGTCTCTCTAGGCTCGGTAATGATTTTCTTCCTATCTTTAAACAGCATAAATTTTATTAATGTTCCTTTTTTCCCCCCCGTGGCGTGAGTGGATACTGGAGGTGGCTTTGTTTTGTTCTTCCTTTGTTCTGGCCCGTTATACACTCGAGACGTTAAAATCCACAGAGCAACAAATGTGCCTGCAAAAGCATGAATGAACGAGGGAACATAACCGTGATCTTCAGCTAAATGAAATGCAGTAATTGTTTCTTGGCAGGCAATTTCTGCGACGTACAAAGAGGTTTTTCAGCCGGTGACATCCAAAAGTATAAACTCGGTAAGATTGCTTGACAACAAAAGTTACAATTCAAATAATGAGCTCTTCCCTGAATGCTCCAGAGGCTCTTTAGCTCTATATTTGTGCATGTAATGAAATTAAACAAAAGAGAAGAAATATACAATAACACAAGACAAAAAAACCCTGAGGGCTTGTAAAAGAAACCCATCTAACATTAAAATAAAATTAAAACGGCTTCATTTAATTGCATAAACAGACATAAACAGATATTTTTAAAATATCTAAAAGAAAGAAAAGAATAGAGATTCCAAACATGAAAACTAGAGATAAGAAATAAAAATAAGGATTACAATAACAAATATTTGCATCATAGTATGCACGCAAAACTAATTGTTTAAGATAATTTATTTTAATCAGAAATAAGATTTATTATTTCCCTCCAATAAGATTGTTGCTCTTACGATTTCTTTTGTTTATTTGTTTTTCAAAGTGCAAAAATCGATGCAGCAGAACTTAGAGTTTTTTGTTCTTCTTCGTCAAAACCTGGCGCCTACATTACCCACAATGCACCTCTCCTTCTGACAGTCGTTGTGCTAGAAGCAGCCTGTGGCAGGGACGAGCAGCGGGCTGCAGAGGCCCGTCGGCTCACTTCTTTCCGACTCCGCACCTCCACGTTTTTTACTTTTTCACACTTGTAGTCTTCAGCCGGCTCCGACTCAAGTGACATCACTCGAGGACACGCATCAGATTCACGCTGTAGCAGCTCCGCGACGCCTGGAAACACACTGCGGTGCAACATCAGTGGAATCCCCCTTTAAGAGCATTTTAACATTTTAATTTAACTTGAATCTGGACGGTTTGACATTTCATCATGTTTTCTGTTTTATACACCGTTATATTATTATTATATTTACCGTTTTATTTCCGTTTTATACAGACACCTGCGAGTCTTTACTGTGAACAATAAAGCTCTTAAATACTGCTCATAGCTGGTAACCAAAGGGACGTTATCTGGTTTATATCCGAGTACATGCACATTTTCCCGCAGCCCCTCCCACATAATGCTGCTCCTCCATTACCAGCTCACCAAAAAAAAAACTCATTTGCTTCTTAGATTGTGTGGACATTTGGCGAAATTAAACTAAAAAAAAGCTTGTTATTATGCTGCCTGCAGATTTGAACCCTCTGAAGTCCAAAGTTAGACATAAACTTGGCCAGAAAGTTTGCGCCGGGCACTTTTAATGAAAGATCAGAAGAGTTGTTGATTAGAAGAGATGTTCATAGCGATCAGGAGGCTGCTGGTCGGAGCCTCCTGCCGCTTCTAATCAGCACATGCTGTCTTTTCAGATGCAGCATGTGAAGCTTTCAGAGGAATCGGTGGGGGAATAATCATCCTCAGTAGTTCTTTTAAATTCAGGGAAGCAAAAATGTGTCTGCCAACGAAAACACACACGAATGGAGAGCATCTGCTTTGAAACAGCCTCGATAAAGCTGCACTCATTTAAATTCGTGCAAACATTCGCTTGTTTCCACGAGCAGCAGGTACAGATCATTGGATGGGAGTTTTGTGTCCATATGATGCATGTAAATCCAATATTCTCTCTCTTTAAACTCTGTTTTTTTACTTAAAATACACAGATTTTGCAGAAAGCAGGAATTTAAAAAAGCAGTGACATTAAATAAAATCTGTGTTTTGCAGAATCCATTGAATTTAAGTCACTTTAAATGATTAGAAATAACAAATGTAGAAAATAATTACAAAAAACATTTATTCTTGACCTTGGGAATAGAAGTTAAAAATCTTAAATTGAGGCTTTCGGCCGCATCTCATGGTCTTCATCAGTCGTTTGTTCCGCTGTCATGTGATAACAGGAGGTCGTGTATGAACGTTTTTTTTATTTATTTATCACATTTCCATCCACTGACTATGAGATGTGGTTAAAAGCTCCATAAATGGCCCTTGAGTTAAGATTATTTAGTCAAACATTTAACTATTAATACAACTCTGAAAGCACAAAACAAACTCAAAACATTTTCTTCTGTCGCAGATCGACATGACGAACAACTGACAGCTTGTGATCAAGTCATTGAAGAGAATTAAAGACACGATATTTGCAGACCAACACGCTCCATCAGTCTCCTGTGCTGCGATGGATTCTTCCTCACGGAGCGCAGCTCTCAAAAATAATTACTCTTTTTTCTTCATCCTGTTTTTCCTCTTGACCCTCGGAGATGCGAACAAGCACTGCCGCCATCGTGACGGAGCCATTAATCATTTTTATATCCGTTTATTTTCTCAGAGGTGTCCCGAAACGACTCGTGTCCAGACCTGCCTGAGATCCAGAACGGCTGGAAGACCACATCCCACATTGCGCTGGTGCGAGGGGCTCGTATCACCTACCAGTGCGACCCTGGCTATGACCTGGTGGGCCGGGAGACCCTCACCTGCCAGTTAGACCTCTCCTGGAGCTCACAGCCGCCGTTCTGTGAAAAGAGTCAGTTCCACTCGCATCTATACACCCGTGTGTGCGACCATGTGCATGTATCTGTCATAGGACTCCAGCTGGTGGTCTATACGTGGATTTACATGATGACCACACCAATTTACATGTAGAGCCACAGTCCAGTCCACAACCAAAGCCCTATTCTGTCAGGTCTATCACCTGGTCTATCACCTGGTCTATCACCTGGTCTATCACCTGGTTTATCACCTGGTCTATCACCTGGTCTATCACCTGGAGACCTGCAGTCATTTGTAATAATCGTATGTGAGATTAATCCCGTGCACATCGGCCATGTTCGTAATCAGTCAAGTATAAATTCCACTGCAAATTACCTTCCGTATTTCATACAAGAACAACACCAAGTCGTGCCGCTTTTATTCTTTTATCCGAGGTGCGCGGGAGGTCGTCCTCCTGCCGTTATTAAGCAACCAAAACTTGAGCGCTGCAATGACAATGATGACGAAGTTGTAGTAATTTAGCAGTAAACCTCACTGACTAAACTAAGCAAAGTCAAAACAAAGGCTTCTGTTGGTGCGCTGCACATGCTGCATTTGGAAAAGTTGAGATTTTTACATCTCCGTGTGCCGTGGATGCGCCCGTAAAAATTGCCTCCGGTTGTCATTGCGTTTGTTGCACATCTCCATTTTTTTTTTTTGTGCGCAAAAGACGCAACATGTGAACCGTTGTGTTTGATGTGTATTACTTTTATCTGATTATCTAAATATACTGGTGGTATAAATGGCTTTATGTGTCTGTTTTCTTCTTGTATTCCTTTTTTTTCCTCAGTCATGTACTGCTCAGATCCTGGCCACGTGGAGCACTCCACCAGGTCTCTGTCCGACCCGAAACTCCTGGTGGGGACGACCATTCAGTACAGCTGCAACCCCGGCTTCATCCTGCAGGGCGGCGCCACCATCACCTGCTACGGCCGCGAGCCCGGGACCCCTGTGTGGACGTCTCGACTACCTCACTGTGTTTGTGAGTATCAGAGTCTTAACAGTCTGTCGTGCCGAAAAAACAGACACATTTTGAGGTAAATTCATCTCCCAGGAAAAAAGCTTATTTTATTAAACTTGTTGGCTGAAAGGGTCCCGTGGCTTACCAGTAATTTGTCGACCCTGTGATTTTCAGAAAGCTTTCATCAGGATAGACAGTTGCACATGGCAGTTAGCTGAAGATGAGAGGCTTTGCCATGGCTGTGCGATCTAACATGAGTGGGTTTGTGTGATTTCTTGCCTGGCTCTCTTTCCTCTGCTGACACAGATCACAGCGTCTCCACATGCCAGAGACAACGCTTCATCTCCTGCATTTTCATCTCAGGACCGACGATGTGTGTGTGCGCGCGTGTGTTTTCAGGGATATTAATGTTTGTGTGAAGTGTTTGATATGTAAATGCAATGCTAATGCACCGTACCAATCAGCGCTGAGCCACCTGGAGGAGGGGGTGGAGATTATCCATGAGTCATGTCACCTCAGCCAGAGAGCCTGTCAGATCTGTCAGTCGAGCTGACGCAAAAACCTCTGATCCGTGTTGAGAAACTCAACGAGATCCATGCAGCGCTCTGTCTTCTTCTTCTTCTGTGTCTAGCTGAGGAGTCTGTTTCCTGTGAGAACCCCGGTCTCCCTGACAACGGCTACCAGATCCTGTCCAAGAGGCTCTACCTGCCCGGCGAGTCGCTCACCTTCGTCTGTTACCAAGGTTACGAGCTCATTGGAGAGGTTGCGATTAAATGCATCCTCGGGAACCCGTCCTTTTGGAGCGGCCCACTTCCGCTCTGCAGGGGTGAGACTTTTGCAGAATATGTTTTTATTTTAATAAAACGCGCGGACTTGAACCCTTCAATACCTTTTGGATTTATGCACGAACACAATGTTCTTAAAATACTTTTCTGCCCCGTGCTTGTTGATACAGATCGTGTCCCTGTGCATGCTGGTGACCGTTCGCTAAACCCCGTGTCCAAACGCCGATTGTCCAGTCATAGCTTAGCATCTGGAGATGCACCGATCCATTTTTTTTTTTTTTAAATTACCTTCATTTAAAAAAAAAAAAAATCCTTCAATTTTGAAAAATTACCTAAATTATCAAAAACAAATTCCATTTTTAAAAAATAAACAAAATTTTCAAAAAAAACTTCGATTTTGAAAAAGTGACCTTAACTTTCATAAAAACTTTCGATGAAATTTGAAATTCCGAAAATTGAATGGCTTCAAAAACCTTTGATTTTTGAAATAATTATAATAATATAATATTTTTTTTTTTTTTATCATTTAGGTCAAAAAAATTACCTAAATTATCAAAAAAATCTTCCATTTTTAAAAAATTAACTCAACTTTCATAAAAAATTTCAATTATCGAGAAATGGCTTAAATTTTCAAAAAAATCTTCCATTTCGAAAAAAATTATCTCAATTTTAAAATAATGTTCGATTTCAAAATATGACCTTAATTGTCAAAAAAAACTTTCATTTTGAAAAAATTTGCATTTTTCAGAAAAAAATTTGCATTTTTCAGAAAAAAATTTGCATTTTTCAGAAAAAAATTTGCATTTTTCAGAAAAAAAATTGCTTTTTTCAGAAAAAAATCTGAAAAAAATCGATTTTGAAAAAAGACCTCAACTTTCACAAAACCTTTTGAAATATTACCTTAATTTTAAAAATATCTTTAGATTTAGAAAAAATGACCTAAAGCAGAGGTCTTCAACCGGGGGTCCGCGGACGTACTGCAGGGTGTTGCAACATTTTTGGTTGATTAGACAATTTCTTATATTTTTTGAATTAAAAAAAAAATTTCCACACAATTTTTTTCCCACAAATTGACATGAATATATGAACCTGTGTATTAATTGAATAGCTTAGTATTGAATGCACGATAACAGGGTAGCTATGTTTATACATGCACTCAGCCCAGTTTAATATAAAACACCATTTTATATAATATATATAGTAGGGGGTCCCTGCTCCATCTCCATCCGTTTGGGGTCCTTGACCTGAAAAACGTTGACAACCTCTGGTTTAAAGAGTTTGAGTTGGTGTCCTTTAATTAGCCTTTCCAAAACACAAGAGAAAAGTGTAAGGAACTTATTAAACAGTGTGTTTGTCAGCACACACATTTGTGGCTTGGGGATTAGCAAACGGTCATTTCAAAGCCGCCTTGTTACAAATAGAAACTCCACAAGGAGCGAGATGTAAATGTTCATATGCACTGACTGACAGAATGATGTCTTGCAGCCAACCATGACTGCTTTGGCAACCATGCTTTGGAAGGTGAGTCCTACCTGTGTATGTCGGTGTGCTGTGACACTGTGGCCTGAAAAGACCAAACCAAAGAGTAAAAACGTCACATCTGTGTCTGCTCCGCCTGCACCAGCAAACATCTGCCTGCCGAGTTAATTCCCACTGTGCGTGTTTGTCCGTCCCCCTGTTTGTGTTCACGTGTTGACCCGTAGCTTCCACGCACGTTTGCTTAGCCGCTCTCGACCGGACTTTTAGTTTCATTAGTTCTCTCGATGCCTTCAATTAGCTTAGTTTTATTCATGTGTTGTGTCTCAGTTGCAGAGGCCACTGCAGGCTCCACGCTGGATGGAGGGAACATAGCGCTGGCCATCTTCATCCTCGTCCTCCTGCTGTCTGTGCTGCTTGGAGGGGCTTATGTGTACGTCACACGGTAAGATCTTTGACTGCTGTACATCAACCGGCAGCTCGCTCTGGGCTCCAGCCCCAAACCTCCAGGGTTAGGGGCTGGAGGTTAAAGCACAATATTAGCTGAGATAATAAGGACATTAAGGATTTAAACCTTCATCGGGTCATGTTAGATCCTCTCTTGGATCACCTTTAAAGATAATTACCCAGTGTCATAAAAAAAAAAAACACAAAACACATAAAACGGTTGAAAACAAACAAAGTTTTTTATACTTTTTGTATGAATCCAGAAACAAGATGCATGTTAATCAATGAGCTTTGCTGGTCGGTGGATTTTGTTACATTCAGACAAAGCCAGGCTAGCTGTTTCCCCCCGTTTCCAGTCTTTATGCTAAGCTAAGCTAACCACCTGAGAGTTGGTATCATATAACTCTTTGCAAGAAAGCGAATAAATGTATTTCCCAAAATGTCAAAAAATTCCTGAAAGTAAAAGATCTGAAATTGTACCGATTGTTTCCCTTTATGTGAAGCACCTTGAGATTTCGCTGTATTTCAAATCGTGCTAAATTACAACACTTTTAAACCCAAGTATTGGACATAATAACACCTAGCAAAGGTTTCACACTTAAGAAAAAATTATTATTTAAACATAGAATAATTGAAAATCTCTGCAAACTGGATCTCTGAATTGTCTTAATATTTTTTTCCTCCCCATCAGGTGCCGATATCACTCCAACCTCAGGCTTCCCCTGATCTACCCCCACCCTTACCGACAGATCACTGTGGAGACTGAGTTTGACAACCCGCTTTATGAGACAGGAGGAGTGAGTGTCCGGCACGTACTCTGAGCACCTAAGTGTCCACACAGCCGCACTACATCCACCCTGCGTACTGCACACACTGCTTACACTGCCTGTCCTTTTTCCCCCTCGTTGTCAACAGGACACTCGCGAATATGAAGTGTCGATATGAGAAGACGTTTCTGAACCGAGACCGCCCCGCCCCGTCCTAACGCTTCATCCCCTCCTCCCTCCTTCTCCGCCCAGAAGGAGGCGATGTAAATACAAAAAGATGATGTCCAGCCCCTTCTGCCACGAGACGCAGGGATCGATCCTGTTCTCTCCTCCTTTTTGACGAGGCAGCTTCTGAAGGCACGGTGAGGAAACAGGAAGCAGGAGACGGAGACAGACAGGGAGTCGAATCAGTGTCTCCGGGACATGATGGGAGGTGGAGGACGGAGGGGAAAAAGGCCCAAAAATGCTCGAAGAAATTTCGAACATGGTGAGAAAAGAGATGTTGGGTGTGAAACAGAAGTGAAGGAGGGGAGAAGGGGAAGGAGTAGGGGGCAGGACACAGTGTTAGGAATGTGGATGGAGGGGATTGAAGCACTTTTTACTATTTTTGTCAGTTGTGAGAAATTTAGCGAAAGAATCCTGGAATAAGTCTCAAAATTAGAGTTTTAAAAGAGTTATAATCCTTAAGAGTTTCATGAAAATTTTTGATACTATTTATGGTCAGATTCATTCTGCAATAGCCACTCAACGTATTTATATTCAGTATTTTTCATTGTTCGTGTCAATCACACGCTGGGTTCACGTTGTCTTCACCGGAAACAGTGCAACATGTGACCCAGCGTTTGCATTACAGACATGTTTATCTCATTGATATCAGCCTCAGTGTTAATCTACTGCTAATGCTAACCACACCTTTCCTGCTGCTGCTGCTGCTGCTGCTTCACATTAAAAGACTTAAAATGGCAAAACACGTGGGGCTTTTATTTTGAAGCAGTCACAGCGAACACAATGCATTTGTCACCGAGGTTAGCGCTGATGAGCGTGATTGTTCATCAAGAAGGCGTCAAAAAAAACCAGTTAAAAACGTGTGCAAGGAGCGATGGGAAGAGCGAGCGGCAGCCGCACCGTGCCCTGCTGTTGTGTGCAAAATGGAGGTTGCATGATGGGAAAAAAAGGCGATTATCGACGGATTTCTTTACGTGTGTTTGGCTGCTCAAAGAGTGACCCATGTCCCCAGAATGTAGGTGCATCCAGTGTGAAAGTGAAGCTCTTTGACCGCTGGATTGTTTGTGTTTTTTTCCGCCAAAAAGCAAATGGACCAACTGCACATTAGCTGTAAACCAGCAGCCAACAGCGTTTAACGGAAACTTTTCTTTCCTCATCTTCCGTACATTTGTCACGCAGACTTGTTGTGAATGTTTCCGCTCAAGTTGAAACATTATGAACTCCTCACGAATGATTTTGCATCTACTCGCGTCCATCCGTCCATCTTTGTCTGCAGTTGAGTTTGCCTCTAAACTTCACTTTGCCTTCTCTCTGAACCATGAATGTATTATATGAACTGGACTCAAAGATGGCGCCGCTCGCTTGAACGAAACTTTTCTCTCTGCGCTCGACCAACAGACTCAACATTGTGACGCCGTCAAAGGTTTTTGCGAACATAAAAACCTCCATGAATCCAAAATCAAAGAGTACTGAGAGTGATATTTGACCTTGTTTGCAGTTGGAGGTGTTTACACTTTGTCTCTTTTAAAAAAAACGCTTATTTTTGGAGCGTAATATCGCAAGTGGCCCCCAGGACAAATTGGCAGCAAGTTTGAGTGGCGGCGCTGTATCAGATTTATTAATACATCCATGGTCTGAACACACTGTAAAAAAAGAAACACACACATAATGAACCAGGACTGAAATCTTAAGGATTACAACTTCAAGAGTTTTGGAGTGAAATTCGATTTTTTTTTTTTTTGTACTTTTTCTTTATATCCACACTCATGAGTCACCATCTCCTGCCACAAAGTGATGATAACAGGAAGGAAGTAATGGCCAGCGGCTTCCTCTTTCTTCCTCTCCTAGTTAGTCCGACACAGGATGTCAGCTGTGTCCTGTCCCCGAACTCCCTCCTGCCTGCAGTCACCTTCAAGGCTTTTTCTAACTCCGGCAGGTCCAGCTCTGGCTCTAGATGTAGTTAAGTGGTATTTAATTCTCTGACTTCAGGGCCGGTGCAGTGCTGATGTGTCATTCCTCACTAGTTAGACGGACGACTGTCGTAGACTGGCCTCAGAGTCTCCAGGCCTGGACCGGCTCGTGACTAAAAAGAGAAACGATGTGAATAGTGTAGCTGTAGTTAACGGACTGAGCTCAATCAACGCACCAGATGATGTAATTTATTTTGATGTACTGTATATGTGACGTTTTATGCAGATTGATAAATGTACATTTTCATTATGAGAAGACAAATGTTAACAGTTTCCCTAAATAAATGGTAAAACTTGAATAAAAAAGTACAGAAGACTTTCTAAATATTGAGGCGTCGTCGTTTTTCTTTTAGGGGCCAAACGGGGAAAAATGAACGTTATGTCAAATCTGTTGTTTCACAAAACATCTTTCATCTGTCGCAGCGTTTTTATTTAACTCTTTATTAGTTCATCCCTTCAGTCCCACAACAAAACTGTGTGTTGGTCGTACTTCTGTTTAGGTCTCAAAGTTTCTCTTTGTTTATAGATCTACATATTTATATATACAGAGATATAGATATATAGATAGATAGAGAGATAGATAGAATCTTCTTCTTCTTCTTCTTCTTCTTCTTCTTCTTCTTCTTCTTCTTCTCCTTCTTCTTCTTCTTCTCCTCCTTCTTCTTCTTCTTCTTCTCCTTCTTCTTCTTCTTCT
>CALSCE010000618.1:8040673-8054364 GCA_943593645.1 Bovichtus variegatus
GTTGGGTAGTTTAAAAACAAAAAAATCATATTTTATAAACTCTTCATAAATGTTTATGTAGAAATCTTAATTTGTAAAGTAACTTAAGTTGTTGGATATATAAAGTGGAGTAGAAGCATAAAGTGGCATGAAAAGAAAATATTCAAGTAAAGTATAAGTATCTCAAATGTGCATTTAGTTACATTCCACCGCTGCAATTAACATTGTTCAATCTTCACACTGAACCGTCTACATCTTTAATTTAAAACTAGCATTACATATCTGACGCCTTGATAAATAGCACAAACAGGAAATGCAGTAACTCACCATCACTGGGAAGATGATGGCGAGGAAGGTGGACTTCAGGATCCAGAGGACGGCCAAACAGACGATCTGGACGAGGGTGAAGAGATGGACGCGTCTCAGAGGAACGTGACGCAGGAAGGAGAAGTCCGGCTGGTGTTTGGGCGGCATCAGGTACAGCTTGATACGCTCCCAGAACTGCAAGAGACGGAAACATGTCAAATATCAGTTTAGTTATTAAGAGCACTACATAGGACATCCACACACTTAGTTTGTATATACCTCTTAATATTTATTTATTTGTATTATTTCTGTCCTTTGATACTGACTTTCTACACTGGGGATGAATAAAAGTTTATCTTTTATTGGATAGTTTCAAACTGCTCAAACAAAACAACTTTAAGACGTCAGCTTTGGATTCATTATGATATATTTATACTGTAAAATGTCCCACATATCTTGGTCATAATTCTTTAATTACCAAATTTAAGGGATTGTGTATGTAGAAAATAATAGACATTGGCTGATTTCAGATCTTTTCTTTAAAACGGCTTTTTCTACATTATTAATATAAAAAGATAAACTATGATCATTCACAGTTATGAGCTATGGAAATGACATTTAAGGCTGCGGAGAGCAACGCAGGGAGAATTTCTGTGAATTACACCTCCCATGAAGCACACACGTAAAACGTGGATATAAAGTATGGAGACGCTTTTCCATCTACCTGGATGCCGCTCAGCGAGGCCACTCCCATGTAAAGGAACACTCCGTACAGGACTGGCATGGGGATGAACTGAGTGAAGAAGAAGAGCAGTTACATTAAAGCATCAGGGCAAAGTCAAAACAACATATAAGAATCTTTGTTCCTGCATCTTACCTGGAGGACAGGAGCGAGGAAAATCGAGACTCCGGTCAAAACGAACACCAGGATGCCCGTCAGCCTCTGCTCCCTGGAAAGAAATATTCATACAGTATTAAATGCACAGAGTGGGAAAGATGAACACACACACACACACACACACACACACACACACACACACACACACAGAGCCAGCAGGACAGTCTCACCTGACTCCGAGGAACTGCGGCTGCTCTCCAGGCGCGCTGGACTCGCTCTCCATCTTCAGAGAGTCGATGTGTGCGATGGAGATGACGGTAGCTGCCACGTACCAGGGCAGGCCCATGAAGGAGCACACGGCCATCAGCACGCCCACCCAGAACAGGTCCAAGTGGTAGCCGCAGCCTTTCTGCAGTCGGGGTCCAACATAGGGAGGGGAAATTCACAAAATCAGGAAAATGCGATTGCGATTTTTTATTTTTTTTTACAAACGTACAGTAAATTCTGAAATATTGGCCTTTATTAAGCTCACCTGCAGAGGGCACCAGGTGCAGATGAGGCTTTATTAATATTATTAGTATTATAGTATTTGTAGAATTAGACTCCAGTGGTGCTGCGGAGGATTGTTCCAATAACTCCAGAGCGTTTTAAAGTCTAAAAGTCAACATTTATTGAAATAAGATACTCACATCATGTTTTTATCTAATGAAATATTCTGCTTTTATCTATATTTTCTGCCGTTCAGCCTGAAAAACTAAAATGTTCAGTCAAAAAACTGTTTGCTCTCCAGACAGCACCACAAAAACACAAAATTTATTTCCGCTCCAAGACAGAAATATGATTTAATAAAGCAAAACAAACAAATTTAATCTGATGAATTTATTTATTCAAATTGAGGATTTTGTTTGATGATTTAAATTTTTAATTTTTTTAGGGTGATGACGTCATAAAATATGACGATAGACACTCAAACCTCAATAAATAAAAAGCTTTGAATGTAAATAATCATAATTTCTAATTCACTGGTGTAGAGGAACTCTTTCACTCCTACAAGATTTATCAAACAATAAAAGTTAATTATTTTTATACATCGTAGTGTGAACCTTTCTGCACAAAACTACTATTTCTAAAAGATACATTCATGTTTTTATAGTATTTTTTCACATTTCTATTGTAATTTTCAATTCTATATTTATGTTTTGAGATTTTTTACAATACTCGATTTGATTTTAAATTGAACTTCTTGGTTTTTATTGACCTTCAGTTTGTTTTCTTTGCGGTTGACGATGACGGCGCTGATCTGCTGGTCCATGAAGATGAGGATGGTGACCAGGAGAGCGGGGACGAAGCTGGCCACATACCACCACCAGGGGTTCTTACCGAACGGCATCACCAGCCAGCCGCGCTCAGGACGCGTGGGCTGAACACACACGCAGAATGATGACACATAAATATCTAGTACAGGTAAAAGTATAATCAGCAAAATGCACTTTAAGTAAAATAGCTCACACTGTAACTGATATATTATTATACATGTGAGATATTAGATGATTTAACTTCTCAAACATGACAAAAGGTCACAAGACAGAAATGTTTGGACAATGTGTTGTATTTTATAAGTTTATAATATGTGAGTAATGTAGTAAATACAGCTGTAAGAGACGTAGTTTACGATACAAATGGAAATACTCGTGTGAGTAAATGTACTTAGTTACTTTCCACCACCGCAAACATGCACACGGACAAAAACACACATGCAGAAGAGCGGTTATGCGTTATAAATACACACATATTCAAAGTTTTAGTGTGAAATCAAATACCTTGAACTCAGTTGGAACGATTAGTTTGGGGGTGTCTAAGCCCATCAACATATCCAGACCCACAAAGGACATGATTGACATGAAGATGGCAAAATCACTGATTAGCTTCCTCAGCTAGGACAAAGGGAGGACGGGGAGACGTGTAGTAGGACAAGTGAGGAGGCGAGACGCAGGTGCAAAAGTAAAAAAAAAAAGGTGCGTACATGAGAAAATGAAGACAGGAGAAAAAGAGACGTTATAGTTGCGTTGATAAATCCACACAAAATCAAACAACTGATTGGAAATGCAGAGAAAACGACATCCTCGGGGAAAGAAACGCATTCAAACAGAGACGTAAAAGAAAGTTGGGGAAGGTGAAAGGGGGAATTGTGGGAAGAGTGGACCTTGATCTCGGTGGGCACGTGCAGTTTGGGGGTCTCCAGCTCCATCAGGTGATCCAATCCACAGAAGACCAGGATGGAGATGATGATGGCAAAATCACTAATCAGGGAACGGAGCTGGAGCACATTCAGGGAGAGCAGAGGACAACATGGGAGAGGACATTGTGCTACGGATACGGAGGTTTAAAGGTGGAGGTTCGGGTAAGGAGGGTGGAGCTGGCTGCAAACGGCATATTTTCAAAGGAAAGCTGCTGATATTTCGTGCAGATATTCTGCAGCTTTGAAGGATAACGCTGGTGATATTCAACAAATACACACAACTGTAGCTTCCAGCAAATATTACTACTTCTACAATACAACTCAATAATGCATTTATTTTGGAATACTTTGTATTTAGTGCTTAGAAAACGTAAGCATGCTAACACTTTATACCTGCTTCCTTCCTCTAATCAATACAGACACGAGGAAAAGAAACGCTTAATACCTTTCAGGTATAAGTCTTAAAATAAAGGTTTAACTTTATGTGTCGGTGATGCTGTTTAGCTGATTATCAAAGTGTGTTTTTACCCTATTATTGTGCATGTACGTGTTGCATTAGAACAGCATTATATTGAGAAGATAGCTAGATAGAAGAGCTGTTTTTTGACAATAATAAAATAAGGAATGTCACCAGCCTGATCCTTTAAGTTGGACTACTTTCATGCTTTAATACATATCTATATACACATATATATTATGCAAGAATCTAGCGTGTCACATGCAGGTTGACTCTCACAGCATTAAAGCCATTGTGGGAAAACCCTGGTGGTCTTTGGGTGAGTGCGAGGTGGTCTTACCTTTGTCGGGAAGTAGCGGCTGAACTTGAACTTCTTCAGAGACACGGTCATGGAGTAGGTGCCGAAGAAGAGGATGAAGGACATGAGGGCCAAGTCGGGAACGTACTTACAGGAGTTCCCCAACAACATACCACCATACTTCACACACTCCTTCTTACTCAGCTGACTCCAGTCCATATCTGTCAAGTTAAACTACAAAGGGTGGAGGAGGACGGTGGGAGAAGAGGGCGTGATGGGGAGAAGAAGCAGACACAAAAGAGAGAAAACACAAGCGATAATAGAAGAGAAAGCAACATAGAAACGGGAGCCGCAGAGCTCCGTGAGTCCTCACTTAAAGCACTTCTGGGCCCGGACGATCAAGCATCACAGAATCAGTCCTGAGAGCTGAACTAGAACTTCTTAAACAGAGAGTTACTCCCTCGAACGCATCACGACGTCTCGTGTTGCATTACATCCACATCCACAAAACAGAAATGAATCATTACAACTTGTTTCTGAAGGATTTTAGATTCTTCCCATTCTTCGTAGACTATAAAGTCAGCATGACGGTGTGTGTGTGTGTGTGTGTGTGAGACCAACTTCTTGGTCCGACTCTCCGCGAGTGATGTTTTCCTTCTTTTGTCACTTACCAGCAGAGTCATGTTATCATCTGCGAGCGGAGCTGAAACATTGAAGCCCAGAGCAGATGCTGAGGAGCAGAAACACAAAGGGGGAGACGGAGAGAAGCAAATGAGTGACGGATAACATGACGGGTCCAACCCAGGGCGGTGTCCGGTATGGATTAACTGAATTAAATTAAAGGAAATACCAGGACGATTAGGAACAAAATGGTCACAGCAACAATTCCTCATCAACCCTCAGTATGTTGATGAACGATGAAAGTTAAAAGGAATATTTCTCAGTAAAGTTTGCAGCTTCTCAATTGTGCTTTGGATTGAAAACGGTGAAATGGATTCTAATGTTCCATCTCAAGCATTAATATTCATGCTGAACGAGCCTTAAAAACCCTAAAAACAGTATTCAGTCACCGAGTGTGTGTGTGTGTGTGTGTGTGGTGGAATATTCCTCTAATCAAGTCACTTAGAATCAAACTCCAACATGCTCCACCACGCTCAACATTTGCATACTCACTTTTTCAGACAGCATCCAGAAATGACGCAGAAACAGACAAGATACACACATCATCACAGAGTAAATATTATATTTAAATAATTTAAACACACAGAATTAATGTTTCCCTGCTAATATCTTACAAGTTATAGCTGTTATTGATATGGAGCATCCAAAAAAGTCTTTAAAAGACGGACTCAACACCTTACAAATGTCATTAAAGGTATAGTTCAACATTTTGGGAAATGACAAGACTGACACCAATCTCCCTGTCAGGACAGGGTTAGCCTAGCTTAGCATAACGACAGCAGCACAGGGGAACGGCTGTTATGGCTCTGTTGAAAGTTCAACAATACACCTACCTCTGAAGACCCAAGCAGCTCTAAAGCTCAATCATTTAAACCTTGTATCTCGTTTTAGAATATAATAACAATCACGTCCTCCGGTGGGGATCGAACAATCGACATATCGTGTGTTGATTAAGCTGCTTTCACACATAATTTCCAGTAAATTACAGGGAGAACCTGACATTTCCATGCTGCGCCTTTTCACACATCATGCCCTGGCAATGTGATGGTGCACAGTCCAGCAGGGGGCGGTAATGCAACACTTATATATGCCATAAAACGCAACAGAAGAAGAGTGAGTAAGTGTTTTGTGTGAAGCAAATAATCTTGTGAAATATTTAATACTCAACAAGTTTCAGTCACCCCTCGAAAGCATTGGTGGAAATGTTTAACCGTAAAAAAAAAATAGTTTTTCTGGGAAATTAGCGGAACAGATTTCCCTGAATATTGATCCCATGCAGGAATGTTCTTAACGCCTCAGGGATAGACTGCATGTGTGAAAGGGACTTACAGTATGTGTGAGCTTTAGAGGTGTTGGAAGGTGGATTTCTGGCTAACTGTTGCCCCTTGTTTGCAGTATTTATGCTAAGCTAGGCTAACCACCTTATAAACCAGCGACATGAGATTTATATCCATCTTCTCATTTCACTCTTCTTCTCCCTTTCTCAAAAATGTTGAACCGCTCCTTTAAGTATTTTAGCTCACATGTTGTCTGCTCAATCTCTAAAGATTCAGTTACTCCAGTATGTGAGGAAAGATTTTTTATTTCACACGATCACATGCAAAGAAAACAAAGAGCTGGAAGACTCACCCTGGTCTGGAGCGATGCACTCACACTTGTAGGCAGTGATGTAGTCCGGCTTGAAGCCGCGGTTGATTGGGTAATACTTCCAGGCTCCTACCTGTGAAAAACAAACCGGTTTTATTATTTACGTTATTGTTGTGCTGTCCGTCTGCACGGTCGCTGTTCGTCCATTTACCATCTTCTTAATGGCATCAGAGATGAATATGAAGGAGATGAGGCTGGAGAAACCCTCCTCCGTGAAGCGCGTCATGTACTTGATAATGTAGCTGGCGTCTGTGATTACCAGCAGGAAACACTGGAGACACGAGTGCAGGCCGATCCACAGACGCAGCTCCATGTAGTCTATGCCGTTGCTCCTGTTGGGAGACAAAGTGTTGCTTACACCACAGAGGTTTGACTGCACCGTACGCGTCGCCGGGACTTTGCTTACTTGCTGAATTCATAGAGCAGTTTCTCAAAGATGAGAATGGGTCCAGTTGAACTGAGGATGATGAGGGGCTGCCCCCCAAAAACACAGAAGACGGTCCCTGCCAAAGCAGTGCCGAGGAAACTCTCCATCACTCCCTTTGGGACACACAGACAGACAGACGTCAGTAAACCTGGGATCAAGGTAAAAATGACATGTCATTTGCATTTTAGTTACGAAAAGAAAGAAATAATGAAAAGATAATGAAGAAATATTGAAAAAATAATGAAAATATAATAAGAGGGTGGTCTTAGTGAGGTGGATTGTCATGCTGAGAAACTGTCATTGTTTTTTTATGTAGGAAATACCAAAAAATATAGACAAATTACATGTCATTAGCATTTCAGTCATGAAAAGAAAAAATAATGACAAAACAATGAAAAAATTAAGAAGAAATTATGAAGAAATTATGAAAGAATTATGAAAAAAGAATGAAAAAATTATGAAGAAATTATGAAAGAATTATGAAAAAAGAATGAAAAAATTATGAAGAAATGATGAAAGAATTATGAAAAAATAATGAAAAAAAGAATGAAAAAAAGAATGAAAAAAGAATAAAAAATAATGAAAAAATTATGAAGAAATTATGAAGAAATGATGAAAAAAAGAATGAAAAAATAATAAAGGGGTGGGCTTAGGGAGGTGGATTGTCATGCTTTTTTATGCTTTTAGAGTTTTTATAGATTACGTTTTAGTTTGTTTTTCTTAGGGCCAGCAAGTATAATATCTCAGAAATCTGTCAACACATTTGCGTACAGAATACAAGGCCGGAGAATGTTTAAATCTTCTTCACCTTCAGTACTTCCACTGCCACACTCACTGGCACCTGATCGACCTGAATATTTAAATCATGTTCTCGTTATTTAATTCTACAAGACTGGACTGCCTGTGGAGACATGGATGCACATCTCCATCTCCTGGAATGAAAGTCTGTACAATTTCACGAGAGTTAACGGAAATTGATGCGTTTTCCTTTTTTTCCCCGTAGAGATGTTTTATAGCTAAAAAACTAAAACTGAAATTAATTTTACTTTCATTGTTATTCGTTTTTTTTTTTAGGCATTATTGTTTCGTATGCATTTAGTTTGAGTTTATGACAATATGTCGCAGTTTTAATGAAGACCTGGTAATTGTCAGTAGCATCCCCGAGTAGTCCTCCGAAGGTGATGGCATTGGTGATGCAGCCCAGGTAGATGAAGAGCACAGCAGAGATGGACTGGATGTGGAAGCCGTCGTAGATGTCACTACAGAACCACGGGATCTTCCGCTTGATGTCCAGCCACAATCCACCGCAAAACCTGAACGAGGTGGAGCACAGGATAAGACGACAGAACCAGGATGTAACTGTGACTCTGCGATCCTCTCATACCTCCCAGTGAATTTCAGCTCCTCTCCGAGCTCATGTGGAGCCGGAAACTCCTCGTCTTCTCCTCCAGCTGTCGCGCCGGCCGAGCCGTTCATTTGACCCAGCTCGTTCAGGTTCAGCACGGACTTCCTGCGGTAAACGTGGAGACAGGACAAGGCGTCAGGGGCAGGACGCGACTTACTGTCTCACGGTGATGAATCTCCAGTTAATTATCAGCTGAAGCTGCAGCTCCTCTCGGCTTCACGGAGCTTCACAGTGACAGCTCATTGTTCATCTGCCCGGCTCACAGCAGATCACTCTCACAGCTCTCATGCACTCATTTCACAGAAAAAGCTGTAAAGAGCTACTGCACACCTCTTGGGGAGTAAAGAAATATTATGTTTTGTGATACTTCTGGACCACGAATCGTGGCTGCACCTGTTGCCCTGGTCCTGCCTGACACCAGGAGACTTTTTTATATACCATCGTATCATGTTTTCTGTCACATAGATTGTCCATGCTGTATTTTTAACTATGTTGTTTGTTCTGTACACACGTCACCTATTGCACGTCTGTCCGTCCTGGGAGAGGATCCTCTTATATATTATATATTATATATAATATATAGAGGATCCTCCTCAGTCTCTCCCTGAGGTTTCTTCCATATTTCCTTCTTTTAGGGAGTTTTTCCTTGTGCGATGTGAGGGTCTAAGGTCAGAGGTCAGAGGGGGTCGTATCCTGTACAGGCTGTAAAGCCCACTGAGACAAATGTGTAATTTGTGATATTGGGCTGTATAAATAAACGTGAAACTTGATACTCAAAATTGAAGTCGAAGTCTTTAAATAAATGTAAAGAATCCTGCAACATTCCTTTACTCAGATTGCACAAAAAGCAGTGATGATACAGGAGGTGACCTGGACTGTGATAAATGTAAATGCAGATCCCACTCATCTGATTGCATTAAAAAACTTTTTTTACTATGATATTAAAAAGTGCAATAAATCGCAGTATATTGAAACAAAACCCCTGTAACATGCTATGCATCGCCTCCTGCTGCCGCTGCTGATTGGAGGTCAATGCTGTGTTCACAACTCGCCCCCAGGTGGCCAAACAAATCCGTTATTACAGATTTAAATATGATAAAGTCTGCTTAAATGTACTTGCCTCATTTCTGCCGATGGAACCTTCTTGGGGGGTTCAATGCGTATTTTTGGGTCCCATTCCCCCGGAGGGAGGACAATCACCTCGTCCAGAAACTCATCGACACCTGCGATCAGGTCTTCACGGTCCCTGGCTTTATAGGCGACATCGCTGAACAGCTGACGTGAAAATAAAAGAAATAAAGTCCCATTTACTGTGCGCATGAGTGAAGTCTGGCGGCGTGGGACAGTGCCAGCCACTTACGTCGTCCACCATGAGCGTAGCGATCGCTCTGCCGATCTCATTGTACGCCTTGGTTTTGCCATGAGGACCCAGCAAGATGAAGAGAAACCTGTCACAACAGAAGGTGAAGAGGCGGGTAAAAGCAAAGACACACACTGTAAAGGGAGATTTGAAAAAGGTACACGGAGCAGACGCCCACCTCGTCGGCACGGGGACCTCGGTGAGGCCTCCCAGAGTCGTGGCCTGAGCCAAACGCACGAAGGAGACGAAGGGTTTGTCCAGAAAATCCACCTCACCGACCAGAACATTTGAGGCTTCGGCATCACGGGGAATCTTCTTCATGAACTTATTCTTCAGCTGGCAGAAGAGGGAGGAAGAGAAAGAGGGAGAGCATGAGTAGAAATCACATGTTTGGAGTTGCACTGCAGATGATCTTTGTGAACTGCGAGTGTGTGTCAGACAGAACTAAAGTATGTAAATAAAGGATATTATATATTGGAAATATTGGGTAGATTGTAATGAAAGTTAGCACAAATACTCAAGGTCCCCAGAGGATGAATCCGAATGAGTTTGGTCATTTTGATCCAACACAGATTTACTCTCGTTTGGAAATGAGCTTTGTATATTTGAGTTTTTTTCAGCACTGTGTCGGCCATTTTTGTAGTTTCCTCTTGGATGTGGGCTTACGATCTGTCGCTACGTTTTCATAGAGGTTGACGCCCAGAAATGTCCCGGATACAGCGAAGGTCTGCAAATACAGACACCGCCACACACTTCTCATACTGTAAGTGATGATTGTGAGGCATACTTCTGTAGGAGTCTATATATTGTTTTTTTTTTTAGGGAAATCCTACGAATTGTGTCTGGGAAAAACCTCAAGATTTAGTAGATGAATTGGCACATTTGGTGCAAACATTCGTGGATCGCAGAGCACGTTTCTACTGACTTTGATAAAGCCGACATGTTAAACATCGAACACTTTGATTCCAACACCCCCCCTCCTGCACATGTTTATATTTACTTCACTATGCCTGATCAGAAACAAACTTTTAACCTCAACTTTTATTAACCTTACACTCAGTTTCTCAGCCTAACAGCTGTCAAAGTGGCCGTTCACGCTCCACTTGTTTCCCATCAGGGGTAAAATACACATCTCGGGATTAAACGCAGAATAATAATCACACAACAGTGTTTTGCAGCTCGTTCAGTGCCCCCCCCCCCCCCTTCCTCCTCCTCCTCCTCCTCCTCACCAAGGAAGCACGTGGCAGTGGAGTGGTGGGTGCTTAAATTAAAATCTCTTCATAATCTGTTAATGCTGCTTTCAGAGTCAATTCAACAAAGTTCTTAGTCGGAAGAATCCAGAAACAAGACATTTCACTCTCTCATAGTAATAAGTAATTTTAGAATAATCCATTTTAGTTGCTATCTGCAGCTGTACTGTAGTTTTATACTCCTCCAGTACGCATCACTAGACTTGTATTTTATGTTTGAGCGTGCAGCTGCCGAGCTTCTGTGAACTGATGCTTAAACCCGACTCTGGTTTTTGCAGGAGCTCATTTCTTGCTCTGAAGTTCTTTACCTTAATGACAAACACCACAATCCTGCCGCCGGTTAACAATGAAAGCAAACTGCAATGTTCTTCTTTGTTGAACTTTTTTGGGCAGAGTTTCAAACTATTAAGCTCAGAGAAACAACAGAAGCTTAGAAATCTGCACACGAACACACAATGATAAGTACAAACACACACGCAGGTGCATGCACACAGTTTAAACAGCTACCAGGCTGCGTGGATTAGAGGGAGTTAGCAGTTCTGACGACTCCTTCTCATAAAACAAGCCTACATTTTCTCAGAAAACACAAAAGCAACATAGCACAAAGAGGCAGAAACACACTCAGACGCTCCAGTGTGTGTGTGTGTGTCCCTTCATGCCATCTGTTATCTGTACGCAGAGCTGAAGGAATCGTTATTCTCCCACAGGCAGCAGGAGATCAGCTCGTCACAGATCAATAACAGCTCAGACAGTGTACAGACACGAGTGAATGTGTTGAAAATGCAGATAAAACAAGAGGAAATTCACCAATTTGTGCACATAAAGGGTCAGTTTACTCCTCAGGAGAAGCACTTCTTAACCTTTGAAAACAGTCGCTCTGGAGGAGCTTTATCAACTCGGGGAAAAATAACCCGATGATGTTTATCGGGTTCATCTCAGCTCGTTCTCTGAGACTCACAGAAACAGAAAACTCAGAACGACGTTACGTAGGATACAAAAGAAAAGTAGCTGCATTCAGCCACAGCTACAGAAGACCAATGCATTTAGTAAAAAGGGGATTATTAGCAGGATTACAGTTTTAAAACACATTTTAAAATAGCGAATGATTTACTAACATGCACATTACAACACTTGTCTCACAGTGGCCTCTGATGTTAGCGGGGAAAAAATGCTTTCCGCCATTTTTCTGCAGGCAAAGCCGAAAAGAGGAACAACATCACAGTACAGGGGAAAGTTATCGCAAAGTTTACAGTTCATCAAGACTATTCTTTTTGCAGAAAGGCAACCCGACGTGAAAAGACGAATTTGTAAGACACGAGTAAAGCGCTTCAGAGTTACGGTCGTGTAAACATGATACAGGAGAATAAGAATAGAGCTACTGACAAGTATTGTGTGTATATCAAAGGAGATTTCCTCCCGTTCGGTTGATGAAAACTACAGTGAGTAGCTGTGTTAAAGGAAAGTACTGTCGTCTTTTTGTGCTTCAGTAGGAACCAATGGGCTTGGAGCTGAGAGCCACAGACAGGAAGTCAGGAAGCTTTGAGAGACAGAATAAAACACACACACACACACACACACACACACACACACACACACACACAAGAGTTACCTGGTCTGTGCTTGGCGTGTCTGAAATATCATTCATGCTTCGGCTCTGGGCAGGATCTGTAGATGAACCACACAATTATCTTTGACATCTAAAAACACAAACTATGCCACCCCAGGTTTTGAAAGAGAAAGTTGTGTAGAATAGCAGAGTGAAGGTGTAAATTTCATCCAATTCAAGGGTTATAAAGAGCAACAGAGAAGGAGTTCAAGTGTGTCCACAATGTGCCAGAGCGTCACCATGACCAAATGTTTCTGATTATATTTTAATTCCCCATTTTCTTTTCTCCCTCTTCCTCAAAGCAGATTTGGGAACAAATGAAATGGAACAAAGAACAGCCCACACGGAGCGTTTCATAATCCTCTTCACCCAGAGAGGTTCACAAAATAAATTAGCAAAAAAGTGCACGCAATAGGACCAAAATCTCCAAAGTGAAAGACACGATATTTCCAACATATTGTGTTCATGGTGAGTATCTACACACAAAGCACATGTCCAGTGTTGAAGTCATGCAGCAGCAGGGAGTCAGCTCAGCTCTTTTACTTTAATCTAATAAATAACAACAAAGCACAGAAGTTAACAGGGTTCCTGCAGTTTAAGGCAAGTTAGATGTAAGTCCTCTAATCGGATCTGTAAATTATTTTCAAAACATAGATGTTACCAATTATTTAGAGATTTTACAATGCAACGCCAGAGAAAAAGGATTCATAAAATCCTACTTCCCATGTCTTAGCATTTCTAAGAGATTGATTTAAGACATTTTAATACCCATTAAGGATTTATTTTTAGGTTAATAATGAATAATTAAAGGATGCACGGGAACCCTGAGTTAACAAAATGAGTCTAGTTTGGAAAACGTTTGGAAAAAAGCTGCAAATATTGAGTATCAGTGGTGGAAGAAGTACTCAGATCCATTACTTAAGTACAAGTACTATGTTAAAAAGAGCCGTGTAAAGTGAAGTTATGTTTAAAACACACATAACAAATATTATGTATCTTCCTCGGGAAACCTTTACAAAGCTTGTTGTTGTGTTTACACAAAATTGCTCCAGGTATCAGAGGCAAAGTGCACTGAAAGTATCAAATATAAAAGTACTAAAGAGAGACTGATCACTATTAGATAGTTAAACACACATAAAGTATCTGCAGTCAAAGTACTCACAGTACAGTAACAGTACTCACAGTACAGTAAAAGTAC
>CALSCE010000618.1:8057616-8084751 GCA_943593645.1 Bovichtus variegatus
TGTCTGTGTGTCTGTCTGTGTGCATGTCTGTGTGTCTGTCTGTGTGCATGTCTGTATGTCTGTCTGTGTGCATGTCTGTGTGCGTGTCTGTGTGTGTGTCTGTGTGTGCACCTCGCAGACTCTTTCCACTCTAACTCGCCCCCCTCGTTCTGCAGTGTGTCCATCTCAGTGAATATTGTGGGTGTTGGGGTGCTGTCATCCTCCCCCAGTATGTGGCGCAGCCGCTCTGCAGCAGGGGATACTGAAGAAAAAATAAATAAAAAGGAGACAAAGTCAGTTTCAGATTTCCATTAAATTTGCATTTGAGTCAAAAGAAACATATAAATCATCATCGATTGTCCAATAGTTTGGTTTGTGAGCGAATAGCTGCAGAACTCATGACATGGTGAACACGGTAAACTGAAGAAATATATACTCAAATGTATTTACTCATAGTATGTTTCATATACTATGTAAAATCAGTATAAATAACTGAAACCACTTAAGTTGTACTCATTACATATTAATACATATTAAATATTCAGTGACATACGCTTGTATTTTCGGGGACACTAATTAGAGACGTCACGATACCAGAAATGTTATGGTCGAAAAATATACCATTTCCACGTTTCTTGATACCATAAAACAAAAAAAAACAAGAATAAATTGATAAATCCATGTACTCGAACATACACTCCTCTACTACCGTTTGCATCCTTTTTTTGTTTTGTTTTGAAGTTAAACAATTCATAATTCCTCCTCTAATATCCATTTTATCGCCTTCAAAACAGCTATTTATTTTTAAGCTGCTCGCTACAAACTAAATCCGTGTTCATTTGCCCCAAACAGCACAAAAGCTGAAAAAAATGTGTTTGATTTGCACAGAAGAAGTTTGGTAGTTAAGAGTAAATGTGAAACGTAACCATGACGGTTGACTAAATGTTAATTTGTTATCGCCAAATCGTTGTGATCGACCTGTGACCTTCAATAAAAATCAGAGGCAGACTATTGAGTAATACATTTGAGAACTCCCGAGTTATTCTTTTATATTATTATGTGATTTTGTCTTTATTACACAGCTAACGGAGAGAAAAACACAAACTGGAGGAGACAGATTGTTAGCTTTCAAGTGACAAAAGTCCGTTTTTTGTACGAAAACCCACAACATAACAAATTAGACGGCATGCGTCTTGGACCACGAGGTAAACGGGACACTGTGCAGAATAGTTTTAGTCAGCCAGACATCAGAAACAGCCATGTCCAGTCTAAACAATCCCCATTACTCTTCTTTAATGAGCGAACAAGAGGGTCAGCTCCTCTAATGACTATCTGATCCGCCTGCACCTTTTTCTAATTTTACTCTGCGCAGATCAATCCCCATTAACATCGGAGCCCGGAGGTGCTGTTCACTCGCATCGCACCACCGTTTGTGTGTGTGTGTGTGTGTGTGTGTGTGTGTGTCAGCACGAGAATGTGTCTCCCAGTTTCCTGTTGCTCGGTTTGTTCCTGTGATTCAAAAGCTAAAAAAATAAATAAATAAATAAAAGGTCTAAAGCCAATAAACAGAACTCGTGGCTCTGAAAGCTGCTGTCAAGTGTCACAAGCATCATGTGACGGTGACGTTCACCATCTCAATCAACATTTCCATGCACAGGGAACAATTATGTAATCCATGTTAACCACAGCGTGCATGATGTGTAATTATAACACAATACAATGTTCCACAAACACTTTCCGTTACTATCTCAGCTCGTTCACATTAGCTGAGGTCACATTCGGAGGTCAGTTCGTGTCCGTAGTTTGTGTACTTATGCAGCTAATGCGATCCTACAGGGGGAGATCACGACGTATTATGTTTGCACTGTAGTGCTTTAACTTCTTAGTTACCCATGCATGTTCCATAAAGCTGCAATACAAAGCTCTTAAGCGTATTTACGATCTTTCTAGTTGTCTGGCTAAAATATTCCGCTCTTATTTATCACATTTCCAGCTGATACTGTGTGTTAAATAAATATCATCAGGGTCTTTGTACTTATACTGTTGTACTGCACCTTTACTGGAGTTTTGCTGCTGCTGAGGCTAAAGTTTTTACACACTCGTGATTGTATTATATATATATATATTATATTTTACTTATTTAATATCTCTTATCTCATTCCTGCACAATGACAGGAAAGTTGACAGCTGATAGAGGTGCAGACTGATGGTTTTGGATTTACATTTGTAATATTACACCTAAATGTTATTCCATGTTTGCTAACACACAACTTTATGAGGTGAAAGTACGTAAACGCTGGGATTTTAGTTTGTTCCACTGTCCCCATGTGGCTAAAAAAACTCTCATGCACATGGGGGACAAAGTCTTTTAAAAAGGTCTCTTGTCATAAAAAACATAGCTAAGACTACATTATTTTATGCATAGAAGATTTCTCATAATAATCTATACTATAATATACAGAAAGTACGGTATTTATCTTCTGTACTTGATAAACTGCGTTAATCTTCTTCTTTTGCCAACAAAGAAAAATTAAAAAAATGCAACAAATCTAAAACTAAACATAATTTGCATGTAGTTATTGTATTATTTTATATATAATACAGCATGTATCTAGTATCCAAGCTTTTCTCCTCTTCCCTTATGCCATCTTTACCTATTTGGGAGCCAGGTAGTGTCCAACAGGAGGCCATAGCTGAGGGCAAAGACAACCCGGCTTCCTGCATGCTCACTGGACGCTCTGACCAGAGAGACCGAGACACAAGCGTAACTGGAGAGAGATCCTCAGCTTTGCTTTGGGCCGAGAGGAATAAAAAAAGAAGAGGCGTCTAGCTTCCTGTCCTCTTGATGAGGCCGAGTGTCCTTAGCTCGCCACCATGAGCGGGGAGAAGTAAAACACTCCTTCTCAAATGCGTCCTTCCTGCTCCTTTCTCCACTTTGCTGCTTCAACGCTGAGTTTTAGTCCAAAGCCAGTTGTGTTATTTCAATTAGCCATGTATGATTCGCTGTGCGGTCGCTCTAAGTGGTCAGACCCGCGCCATTCAATCAGCTGGAGAAAAAGAAAAGGTCTCCTCTAAGCTGCGGCAGAAATCCACTGAAATCTCCAAAGCAGAAAAAGAGCCAGAGGCTTTAAGAGGGTTGCCACACACCACAGGGCCCTGTAGTACTCTCCTCCCAGAAGTCCAAGCACACACACACGCACACACACACACACACACACACACACACACACTCATGCAGGAAAAGCAAGGACATCCTCACAAACATAACTTCTACTTTCTTGCTCTGATGAGCCCAACAGTCCTGCATCAGTGCCTCTAACTATCCACCGCAGGTCTTGTGTGTTTGGTGTACACTCTTGGTATGAATCCTGACTGGAAGCGGCAGAAATACAAAGCATACCACACACACACAAAAAACACTCAGTCACCCCAAATAACACGCACGCACACACATACATGCACACACGGCTTGGAGTTCCTCAGCTCTAATCAGCTTACAGGCTTCGGACTTCATGGGAACAGGGACCATGCTGCAAAAATATTCATCACATACATGCATGCACAAGCAACTTCTCCCTCATCACACTCTCACTGCAGACTCACTTATCTTATATTATCTTACACTCCTCTTATATTTGGCTCAGGCCTGGTCATATGCCTCTCACTACAGTGTGTGCACTTCATAGAGCTTTGCTTTCAGAGCCACATGTAGTTTTGACGCGTTTCATTGTTGTCAAGTTCACCCCAAAATCAAAAATACATATTTTTCCTATACCAGTAGAGCTGTTTATTAATGTAGATAGTGTTGGTGTGAGTTGCAGAGTTGGAGATATCGGCCGTCGAGATGTCAGCCTTCTCTGCAGAAAGTAGTTCCTGCATGAAACGGCTCACAACAAGGTGGATTACGTTACGCAACCGGGTCATGATTTGCGGCAAAGACATTGCTGTAAATTGGGGTTTTTTGGCGCTTCGAGCAACACAAGTGAAGTGTCACCTAGTTACATTATATTGAAGAGAAGATATCTCTCGGCAACTCACACCAAAGCAATCTTGACTGATAAATCTACATTAAAAACTACAGGTAAGAGGAAAAAAATACATTTTAGATTTCTTGGGTGAACTGTCCCTTTAAATTGAAAATTAATTTGGTCCTTAAATCTCCAGCTCTCACAGTGACAATGCTAACATGCTGATGTTAAGCAGGCAACATTTAGCAGATTTAGCAGATAAAATGTTCCAAGTTTACCATCTTAGTTTAGCGTGTTAGCATGTTAGCATTCGCTAATTAGCAGTTAACACAAAGTACAGCGGAGTCAGTAGTTCTGCAGGTATTTAAAGGTCATAAACCAAAGTATTGGACAAATTAAGAATTAGATTTTATGATGGTGCTACTTTAAAGTTATTGCAATTGTCCTGATATTAATGTCTAAACCAAATTTAATGGAAATCTAGCTAAAGATTTCACTAAAAAACACAAATATCAACCTCATGGTGGCGCTAGAGGAAAAGTCAGAGGATCACCAAAGTCAGTAGGAGGATCATGAATATCTGAACAAAAGTGGTGCACTGAAAATATTTCAACATTTAAAAAAATTGTCTTTAAATGTCTTTTAAAAGTCTTTTAAAAGTTTTAAAGTGTCTCTGTGCGGCAATATCGCAGCATCATGTTCCCTTTAACATTATTATCTTATCTTTTTAGGCTTTGTAAATGTTTACTTTATATGTTTATATGATCTTTTCCTTGTGAAACAGTTTGGATACTACATGTAGGCAGTGAAATAACCCCACATCTTAATTATAGATATGTATTATCTAACCTGAGAGGTTGGCGTGCTCGTGATGCTCTGGACTGCCCTCGTCATCATCGTAGTGCTCCTCCCTGTCGTGGTAATATCCGCGCTGCGAGGATTCGCGGTGTGTGTGGTGATCATAGTGGGAGTGCCGTGTGTCACGGTCAGGGTCACTGGCATACGAATGATGTCTGCGCCTTTTCCGCCTGTGGGAAACTGGAACACCGATGTAGACTGGCTGGGCCTCTGAGAGAGACGGAGAACATAGAAGCGCCGGATCAATACAGTAACTGACTGCTGTGAAAGCAGAGTCCTCATTAGTAAACTAGTGTAGAAGAACTGCACACACGCAGAGAAATAGAAACATCTATGGTTATGTGGTGCATTTTTGTCCATCTTATATCAAGACCAATAAAGCATTATGAACAGAACTGAATTAAACAAAAAGACGTTTCTGTAAAGTTTGACATTTTGGGAAATAAGCGTATTCCCTTTCTGCAGAGAGTTAGATAAGAAGATCAACACCGTTCACTCTGTCTGCACAGTACGCTTAGCTTAAGTAAGCTTAACTGGAAATTGGGAATTTCCCAAAAATGTCAAGCTAAGGGAGGATTTTCCTGGCTGGATATATGGATCGTTCCACGTTCCACGCTTATGCTCAAGTTTTTCTGAATTACCATCACTCCTACACGACTCAATGTTTTGGTTTTACAGCAGCAACTTTACATATTTGGCTCAGTCATTTACAGCAGCAGCTGTTTTTTAGTTATAAGAAATCTCTGACACTACCTGCCCAACAGTTAGAAACCAAACCAGAGCTAAAAGGGAGAATGTTGGACGTGCGTGCAGGTCTGCTGGCTGCGTACACATCAACTTTAGAACACGTACATTTTGTCTGATTGTCTCTAAGTGGTCAAACTTTTGGGCATTCGTGTTGTGCATATTCTGTTCTCCCTAAACAAAGTTACGGCTAATCTATTACTGTACAAGGAACCAGTTTCCACAGTTAACTACGGGCTTTTAGGGGCTTTTAGGGGCTTTTAGGGGCTTTTAGGGGCTTTTAGGGTCAGTTGCCCACTTTACTGTGTTGGTAATCCAGCCTTTCTTGTTTTCTCACCATCATCATCATCGTAGCGCCTGTGACCTCTACTTCTCCCTCGCTGCATGTCATGATCCATCCTGAAACATGCAGAGACAAGGAGTAAGAGTCAGACGCTTCCTGAGAACATAGTCAAATAAAAAACAATAGATTCTTAGATTCTCTCTCGAAAGATTAAGTCTGGATCAAGCAGCAACCTCCGGACCTGAAAAGTGGATCAATGTGGCTTCAGCCTGCAATCTGAGTAAAGGCCAGCAGGGGGCGACGCCACTGGCTGCAAAAAGAAGTCAGATTGTATAGAAGTCTGAGAAAATTTGCCTACTTTTCACTCGATTTCTCACCTCAATAAAACATTTTCCTGATGAGTTTATGTTCTCAAGCTCAAGTTCAAGTCTTCTTCAGCACAGCATGATGTTCATTTAGTAAATGATGGTCCCATTTAGAGTAAAATAGAGGCTAAAACAGGCAACATGTTCTTAGCTAGGCTGCTTCTGGAGTTTGGGTGAGGATGGCTGAGGGCGAGGAACCACAGATGGAAACAATCCGACCGTCACCCCTTAGCTTAGCCGTTAGCATATGGAAGTTGAAGAGAAAAGAGCCACGCTGTATGCAAGTTGTTTCTACCTAAACTCAAATATTTTGGAACACAACATGTTGATGCATTGATAATCACGTCATAATCGGCATCATAGCCCTCACAATCGGACTCGAAACTTGAGGTGGCTCGAGATTCTCCCCCCTCGAAAAATATGGATTAATTCTCCTTTGTTAAAAACCTGAAATAAACCTCAACACAACATGCTTTAAAGTACATTTCTTTCTGTGTTTATAAAAGCCAGGGAATCCTACTGCCCTTACTCTTATCGTACCGTGTGATGCGGCCGGACCACAGACCAACACGTGTCCCGGCAAACCTCAACCTCAAACCTCAACAGATCAATGGATGACAAGAGGAAAAGTCAATGGAAAACCCCAGCAGCCCTTCAGGACCAGACAGCAGCTCGAGTCGATTTGAAGCCAAAGGAAACAGCTGGGAATTCCCAGCATTCCCAGCAAACTGCTACTGGACGTTTTGCTAAAAAATTTGGTAAAAAAAATGTATCTGATATATCACCTTTAAAAATTATTGCATGCGTGATAAATCTTAAATTCACGCACTAACCTAACCTCGTGCACATTTCTCTGTTTTCTGCTCCAATAACCACCAGTCATATTCTTGTAAATTATACGCTCCATATTGTTGCCGTACTGCTATGAAGGATTGGATTTCACAGAATTATTTTACAGCCGCATGTGTACAAAACAGAAATCTTGGTCATTGCCTCAGAAGTTTATACCTCCGGCACGTAGCAGGGAATATAAAACCATCGGCTAGAAATCTTGGTGTTGTATTAGATCAAAAATCACTGTAAGAAACTGGCTCAGTTTTGCTTTTTGCAACTCAGGAAAATCAGCAAAATCAGTTCAGCTTTGCCTAAAAGTGGAACAAATCCTCCACGCTTTGAGCTCTTCCCGCCTGGAGTACTGGATACTTCAATCAGCGACAAACATGCTTACAACCCCCTTCTGATTCTCCCCGTACGCTTCAGTGTGAGATCCTCCTGATCACATGAACACTGACGTCTTATATTGTTGAACTTGCACCAAGATTACTCAGATCTTCTGACCAATTGCTCTAAAAAATATCCCCTGGTCCAGCCTGCTGTCTGTGATACTGCTTTTTATATATTGCTTTATCACAGAGTCTCTAGTTTCATCATTTGTATACGTGTTTGAAACTGCTGTTTTTGAAAAGAAGCTAAATAAACAAACATTATCATTATTATTAAATGCAGATGTTATGTGTACTTTGTGTCCCAGTGCACTCACGGTGGAGGTTTTTCTCCCTAAAGCTTGATTTGGGGGAGTTTTCTAGGCTGATCAATAGATGTCATTGGTGATTGCTTGCGAGTCCCTGAAGCCTGATCAGTGACTGTGAAGGACAGTCACACGAGCGCAGTCATGCAAACACACGCACAAAGTAATGAGCAGCATTATGGTTATACCGAGTTAATGATATCTTTATCTTTTGATATCAGCAACTTCCTTTTTTCAAAGTCACTGCATGTCTGTGTAACCAAGTCGACATTATGTTCATAAACTATAAATACATTTTGAGAAAAAACATAATTGTTGCCTATGAAGAGACATGTATGGAGCTCTATGGCACAGAGGAAGAAGGAATATAAAATACTTCTTAAAAAGACACTTTTCTGGTCAGGTATTAACAGCCAGAAGTTAAATTATGCAAAGTAAAAGTAAATTAAATAATTGCCAACTGTTTTTGATCATTGATAACTCGTTAATTTGTGAAAATGCTGTTTTCAGCCTCACAAATTTGGGGATTTCCTGCTCTTTTCTGCTTTATACCATACTACTGCGTACATCTTTGGGTTTTAGGCTGACATAACAAGATATTTAGAGACATTAACTTGGACTTTGAGGAACTGGGATGGACATTTTTCACTATTTTATGACATTTTATAGACAAAAAGATTAATCGATTAATATGGAAAATAATTTGGGAATTCATCGGTGGTGAAAATAATCAGTAGTTGGATCTCTAGTATTTATTATACATAACATTACATAAATTTATCAGCCGCTTTTGTCCAATTATGGTCAGTTCACGGCTCGTGAGTGTGGAAATAAAAGCCTGCGACTGGTTGCAGTTTGGCAGTTTCTCGTATCGTTGCTCCTGCTGCCACCCGAAGACTCGGCACGGACACAGACAGTCAGAGACTTCCTCTCCATAAACACACACAGAAGAAAGTGTTGCATTACTGGACAAACTCCAACAGCGGTGCATCGACCCTGCATCGCTTTCCTGGGCTGAGCACAACCATGCCCCGTGGTTACACGCCGAGGCCACGGGCACCGCGAGCAAAGGGGAACAAACAATCGCTCTTAATTCAGCCCCCAGCTTGGGAAAGAGGCCAAACATCCTCTTGTCAATAAAGTGTTAAGAGATGCACACATGGAGCAAAATGACACTAAAATTGTTCATTTATTTCTAATGATGATTAAGATTAAGAGCCAACAATCACATAATTATTGGATCAGATGTTATCTATTTATGTCTTTTCTAGTAAATAAAATAAACATTTAACACATTATTTCAACTAATTATTTCGCCAAATTTCAAAATCCTGTTTTCCTATTAAAATTTTAATTAAAATCTAAGTACATATTTGCGATATACTGAAATATCAAAGCAGGTAGCGCATACCATACACAACTCTATTCTCACACAAGCCATTTAGAAAAACTACACTCTAAAAAAATGAAATTTGTTTAATTTGTCACCAATGCAACTTTTTTTTAACAAGTAATATTTGGCTCCTGAGTGAAATGGCCACTGACAGATTTCCTATATGTTTAATTAAAATTAAATAGAAGCAAAGTGAATGTCCTGCACAGATATTTTACAGTGCATCTGATCAGAACGTGCCAGTAACATGACATTTACGTTAAATGTCCTCCAGCCTCTAATTATTCTCATTTTATATTCAATCTGATTCAGTAGTTCAAATTAGCAAAACACACACATTTGAGGGAAAATAGATTCTCACACACTCATTCTGCCACATTAAACGTCACTAGCAGATTTTTCAGGCAGCAAATCAATATGAACACAAATATAAAACAAGCAAACTTAAGATTGTACTACACAGTGTTTGTAAATGCGTATTTCTTACCTGCCGTGAAAGACGAAGCTGAGAAAAACCCAAATCAAGAAGTTAAAGAGTATTTTTTATAATGTCAAAGTAAAGTACCCTAATAAAGCATTAAAAAAAAGAAGCTAAAAATACAGATTCCAACAATGTTCTGTATGTAATCTACGGAGCAAACTGCTGCTACTAAACGCCGACAAACTGCTCTCAATGACTGGAGAGACAATCTGAGTTTTGGGTTCTGGATGCGGCTGGAGTGTCACGTTATGTGTGTGTGTCGGGGGGTTGGGTGTGTGTGTGGAGTAACTGTGTGTGTGGGGTGATCAGTGCATTCATCAGGCAGCCGTCGCAAAAACATGTGTACTCCAGAACTGTAATTAAGTACAATTTAGAGACTTGAACTTTACTTTAGTATTTCCATACAGTATTTTATGCCACTCTCTACATTTTACTCCACTGCATATATATATATATATATATATATTTATTTATATATTTGATAGATTTAGTTAGTAGTTATTTTACACATCAAGATTTTACATATAAAATATTTATACTAAAAAGGGCTGCAACAAATTATGTTTTTTCGTTGTTGATAAATCAATTAATTTTCTCAATCAATTAATTGTTTGGACTGTAAATATTCACAACAAATAGTGAAAAATTCTCATCATAATGTCCAAGGTGATTTAAAAATTTTTCTTTAGCTTTTTTCTAACAGTCCAAAACAAAAACAGGAGGAACGAGTGCATTTAACGGGGACTATTTTCAGTGGTCCATATTTGGTAGTGAGAATTTGGGGCAGTAGGACGGTGAATATTGGATTGAGTCAAAAATAAAATACACTGTGTGTTCATGGTGATGACGAAACATCTCACCCAGTGCAACACTGAGGCTCATTGAGGTATTTTTTTAATAGTTTTTGGACAACACTGGAGCTCTATGGCACAGAGGAAGAAGGAATATAAAATACTTGTTAAAAGACACTTTGCTGGTTTTGTCGTTTTCCTGCCATTTGTTGGCAACAACTAAATATAAAATACCACCAGACTATCACCATCTATTAAATGAATTAAGAACATTGTTGTGCAACAGTAGGAGACAGTATAAGATTCTAAAATGTACAAATTGTGCAAGATGTTTTATACAAATATGTAGAAACATTTAAGAATAAGATGAGCTGAGATGGGGTAATGTGCAATATTCAACAAACCCTTATTGTATTGGAGGAGGCTACAGATGGATCCATGTTCACATAGAACCACATGGTGGAGCCCGGCTAGACATGGCGGCGTGAAGAATCCGGACCAACGCTTGAACTGCAGAACTGAGGCAGCAGCAGCACGTCACCACCAGATGGCTCCGAAAAACTGGTTCCTGTGAAGTAGATGGAGCAGTAGATGATTCCTGATGTTGTATGGATCTTACTTCTCTATGAACAGAATGAATAAGATGGATGAATCACTTTGTGTGATCTGCTGCACAAAGAGGATCTGAGTGAAAACAATCCAGGGATTTAAAAACCAGGGCAGCTGAGACATGTAGCTGGGATTGAATCAGAAAACCTTTATTCGTCCCACAGCGGGGACATTTACAACAGCAAAGGGACAGTGCAGATAAAAGGGCAATATAAAATAAATACAAAATAGAATTAAAAAAACAACAGTGGTAAATAAGTAGCAGGTTAACATAATACAGTAAGTGAACATGTGAGAGTAATACTGGAGCAGCTGGTAATAACAATAATACATAGTAAAAAAGGACGTATTGCACAGTAATAAATAGTAACAGGGTGTATTGTATTGTGAGATAGTTTAATAAGATGTTATCTATTTAAATTTATACAAATATACAAGACTTTCCCAGAGGGGAAATTCACAAGTTACAGCAGCAAAGAGACTGATTAAAAGTTTAAAAAATAAGTAAATAAATAAATAAATATATATATATATATATATATATAAAACGCAAGACTACTACTTGAATGAAATAATAATTTAAAAAAAAAGAATATTCTTGAAAATGACAGCGATCATGTTACAAAGTGAAATATAATATATGTGCAGTAAATGTAATGTAAACACACTTTAAACACAACAATACTATGTTGATATTATGAAATGGATTAGAATTATATAAAAGCTCACTTGACTTTACTATTTCCTTTTAAAGAATAAATGGGAGGTCGCCATGCAGAATTACAATTAGCTCAAATAATAGTGCTTAAAAATAAATTTTAAAATAAATAGAAATAAAAAACATCTGTTTCCGAATGAAAACAAAGATGGCCGCCTTGCAGGCTAACATTACAGGAATAGAAAACACCGTTAACTTACCGCTGTGACCGAACTATAACGTTATGCTAATACATGGAAGGCACAAACTGTGGCTAGTCTCTTCAAGCAATACACTGCTTACATTTCAATCTTTTAAAATCATCCATTGCAACACATTTCTCCAGTTTGTGTGTGTTTATTTTTTATTGCACAGTCATGACCGTGAACCGGAGCTACCGTCGTTTAAAGCTAACGTTAGCGTTAGCACGAGAAAAAAGTCACTCACCGGAGAATAGTCATCCAAATATGTCAGATTCCGATCCTCCTTTATCCTCAGGTAAACGACAACATCCCGAAACACCTTAACTCGGTCGTAGATAATTTTAACATCAACTTTAAAGGATTAAAAACAACTTTTTTCCCCTCACAGCTAGCTTGCAAGTCTAAGCTAGCTAGCGATACTTCCGCTTCTTCTTCGTTGTCTCTGCCCTCCATTTTTTTTCTTCCCCTTTCCCCTCTGCTGCCTACAAACCTCTTCTGCGGGCGTTTGGCGCCATCGTGTGGACATTTAGCAGAACTGCAACCTTAACTAATATGGGATTTACGCTCACTAGCTAGGGAATAATGATGTTTTACTTTTCATACTTTAAGTAGATTTGTCTTATAATACTTACATTATTTTATTGAAATAAGGTTTTTAATGCAGTACTTTTATTTCTTCCATTAAGTTATGAATGGAGTATTTTTAGACTACTATTTGTGCTTTTACTGAATTATAATAATTAGAATATAAAAATTATTATTTACTTCTTTCCACCACTGATCTACTGCAATGCTATGAATCATCTGTAGAAATGGAAGCGAGTAGGCCTACCATATAAGCAGGTCCTGAGACTGTAACACACATTTTATCTGCTAAATCTGAGAGGTCAGAGGTCAGATCAACAGCCAGATGTCGACTCCAGAAGACAATAAGCTCGAGGTTATTTATTTATATAATAGTATTGTATATAATTACTATTTTTAAGGTACTTGTACTTTGTACTGTACTAGAGTATTTCCATTTGATCCTACTGTGCTTCTGCTCCACTACACTTCAGAGGTAAATATTTGTACATTTTACATCACTACATTTATCTGATAGCTGTAGTTATTTTTCTGAGATTTTACATAAACAAAACACATGATAAGTTTAAGAAATACAAAGATTTAACCCGATGGTTCGGACTTGTGATAACTGTTGGGGCCAAATGATCTAATATTTCACAACAAACGGCAAAGATTAGAGAAACATTTAAGGAAATTAATACACATTTATGCATCAGAACTTAGTTTCTTCTTCTTCTCTCACATTAATCATCTGACCCCTCACATTTATCTGATGACCCTTTGGAGGGGCCCCGAACCCTATGTTTGCAACCACTGGATTAATACTGAATACTGAATACTTCTTCCACCACTGCAGTGAATACTGTACATGTAAAGATAATGTTTCTATTAGTGAATCTGTGTGAAGTCTTGCTTTTGACGTGTGAAAAACGAGTTTTCTTTTATTTAATTCTTAATTTCTTTGTGTGTTCAATCATTATTTTGAAATGTATTCATGCGTATGACAGGAATGATATTAAATCTTGCTGATTTCTGTTCATCAGCTCAGTGTTTTGCTCTCTTATCGTCTTTTCACGTCAGTAGCACGTCATGGTTTTCATTTCTGCTGCGCGGCTTAATGAAGCAACCGATTTGCATATCAGATAGAAAACACTGTCCTTAGTTTGGAGAGTAGGATAATCAAATGTGGCCGTGACAATCTGAGATCTTAAACACACACACACACACACACACACACGCACACACACACACACACACACAATATGTGGAGCGAGACTTGAGGGCAAAAGGAAGCTGCAGATCTTTTTTTTAAATTATGATGAAAATGTGCAGGAATAATAGATAATTTTGTGCGATATAATTTGTGGTTATAAACCTTCTGAAGTTCCTGAAACACAGCAGCACAGCTTAATTGCTTAACAACTTTATCATTAAGTCTTCATTCCTTTATCAATATCTCAAATATAGTAGATGCAAGATTACAGGAACTCTGTGCAACAACAAAGGTGCAGATTTTTTGTGCTATTTTAACATTTAACCGACTTTAAACAAAACCTTGAATACTAATAAACCCACATGACACGAAAAAGACAACAACCAAACAATTGCACTTCAAGAGTTTCATTGTTTTTAAAGTACAAATTTGACATAATTAGACACATTATTGATAATCTGGGAATAATTCTGGGAATATCAATACTGCAGCCCTTTCCACAAGTGGAGTTAAATAAATTCCTGCAAATATTGATATTTTTCCACCAAATCAATAAAACAACATTCAGTAAAAGCAGTAATACCACAGAAATCTTAAAAAGTAAAAGCACAAAAGGATTAACATCAAAATTCAGATTAATTAATTTATTTAAAATGTCCTTAAAGTACCAATAGTAAAAGTTATTATGTAGAATGGCCCATTTCAAATAAAAACATTTTATTATATGATTATAATTAGTGATGCATTAACACTTAATACTTTATTGACTGCCAGGTCGCTTCACCTATAAAAATATATCACAAATAAGTAGTTGAATTATATTTTGTATTAATAATCTGAATCTGTTGTTATCACATAAATGTAGTAAAGTAAAAAGTACAATATTTGCCTCAAAAATGTACTTGAAAAAAATGGCAGATCTGCCTGTAGGAGTCCAGGTTCTGTCCTGGGTCCGTCTGGAGACTTGAACCAGGACCCTCCTCCGGTCCCCAATCCACGTCCGCGCGGGTTAAAAAGCTGACGCCCAACGTGGGGCTCGAACCCACGACCCTGAGATTAAGAGTCTCATGCTCTACCGACTGAGCTAGCCGGGCTGAGTCAACATATGACGTGTATCAAATAAATTCTCACCATTAATGAATAATATAATCAATATGTTTACAAATTATAATTAGGTATTATTAATTTATTTATTATTAAATTATTAATACTTTATAATGTATGTTATTTCATCATTAGTTTGTGTAATACGACATCAGACGCGTTATAAATAAATTATTATTATTCATAAATAATATAATAAATATGATTACGTATAATAATTCACAAAGTTTATTAAATTATTAATACTTTTATAATGTATGTTGTTTCATCATTAGTTTGTGTAATACGGCATCAGACACGTTATAAATAAATTATTATGATTAATAAATATGTTTACAAATAATAATTCACAAGGTTTATTAAATTATTAATACTTTTATAGTGTCTATCTTTTTATATCTTTTTTCAAACGATTTTTTAAAGTTTTACAATAATTTGATGATCATGAGCAAATACTTAATATATAGAAATAACATTTTATAATGTGTGCGACAATAAACTGTTAAAAAAATGACATGAATAATGAAATTATTATAAAGATTATTAATTATAATGTCATTGTTAACAGAAAAATTATTATTAACTTTAATTAACTATGAATTTTCAATGTATGAATGATGGGTATAATAAAGTGATATTTCTATGATGTATTTCTCTGATATACGTATATGACATTTTCTTTACACTAAAACCTCCATTAATCCACTTTTCTCACTCTCGCTCTTTTCCACCTGCTGTGAGATCTGAGTGTGAGCCTCCCTATTGTGTCCTTATTACCGAGTTCTCACTTTTTAATTTGAGTTTCATACGACAGCAGGTGTTGATGCAGATAAACAAACTGTCGTTATGGGATGAAACCTGCCTCTCTTTGTCACATCCTGTCCTCATCACTCGCTCAGACACGAGCTTTCACTTCCTGCTCTGTGGATACAGCAGCTGTGACGGGCGCAGGTGACAGATAAGATTGAATTCCTGTTTTCTTCCTCCAGCGGGTTCTAATAACTCCGATCTGCTGCAACACGCAGACGGCGAGTTGTAGAGGAGCTGAGCGATATATAATCTCCCTCATGTGTAGCGCCACGTATCTGATTTCCCATTACTTTGGTGAGCTGACATGCAATTTAGCCAGGCAGGACGCAATCTCGTGACCTTGTGACCTTTAGTCATTGAGCCTTTAATTCACCGCGAGACAAGCAGAGCTGCATCGTTTAGATTGAGACGCACGTTAGCGCGTCACTTTAAATGACATGTAGGCGAACATTGACTAAAAATGCATAAAATGTTGAAGCATGAAATCAATAAACACGACAACACGAGCCAATTTCCCGTCTGACTGACTCCGTATAGATCTAATAAATAAACTATTTAAATGATCAGTGTGGTGGAACATTTGTGTGCAACTTTTATGCATTTGTTCCCTTCTGGGTAACCTTTTACTTTAACATTACACTATATAAAAGATTGGTATTTAAAGCATTTTAAGTAAAATCTTAATCCGAAAAGTATTAGTGGAGTAGACGTATAAAGTAGCAAAAACTAGAAATACTCAAGTAAAGTAAAAGTACTTCAAATTTGTATTCAAGTACTTGAGTAAATGTACTTATTTACTGTCCACCACTGCAGATACAGTTTTATTATCACGTAATGGAGAGAAATGTGTCTCGTTTATGAGGTAAATGCATTATTAACAGCCATTTACTCACTATTTAGAAGTGTAGAAACACTCAATAAATGTCTTATAACACAATATAATAAAACTATTTAAGATAGTATAAACTAATTGAAGTGATAATTAATGTTTTTTATAAAAATTAATTTAAATGAAATGTGATTAAAGTGTTAATCTGCTTTAACATAAACCGCTAACGTTAGCATGTTTGGCTAAATAATTAACCGAGCATTTAATTGTGAATTACTTATAAATTTGTCACGTTTTTCCGGTGTAAACTGCACATGTGCAGGACCTGAAGGCAACGATTGACAGGTTAGCGATGGTCGCTAACTAAAGCGAGCTAACTTAATAAAATAATGAAATCAAACACAGCTGTTACCTGATTACACACAAATCATTAGTCAGAAAATATGTATTAACTGATTATACATAAATGTATAAATCATTAGCAAAAAAAATAAAAAATGTGTAACTCAAGGTCCACTTACATATAGATTTCTTCCAGAGCTTTCAGCCATATATCTCATATTTGTTGCAATTGTTATGGATAGTGAAGAATTTTTATTTTATTTTTTTTAATAAATATATTTTTCATTCATAAATATAATTCACAAGCCTATTTTAATAACAAAAGAAAAAAAATATTTGCTGTAAATGAATTTTAGTTTTATGTGTCATTATCTTTTTATACATGTTTCAGGGTCATGGAGTGATTTTCGATATTTGATATCTGCCGGAGAGACCAGGAGTAATGTGTGTGTGTTTATGGGGAAGGGGTGTGTGAGGGGGTGAGAATAGTGGAGGGAGGGTGTGTGTGTGTGTGGGGGGGGGGGAACAGCCTGAAGAGCGTCAGTGCCAGGCGAGCTGCGTCGTGCGTTTTGGTGCGGTGATGTCCTCAGGAGCGCGCGGCTTCGCGGTGCGTAAAGACGGTTCCACCCTGAAAAATAATGGGAATTGCATTTTTTTCTTTTTTACATTCTCACAAGAGCTGCTGCTTTAGAGAGGAACCCGTCCCAGTAACAGGACACTAATCTATTTATAACATCCAAACTCACACGACGAGCCGATGCCCGGAGAGATGGAGCCGCTCGACAACGCCACGGATCTGACTAACGTCTCCGTTAACTGCAGCGACGGCTTCAACCAGTTCATCCAGCCGGTGTGGCAGATCACACTGTGGGCCGCCGCTTATTGCAGCATCGTTGCGGTGTCTGTGGTGGGCAACATGGTGGTCATCTGGATCATTCTGGCGCATAAACGCATGAGGACGGTCACCAACTATTTCCTGGTGAGTATTCAAACAGGTTCTTACCTGCATGATGAGGACACTTTCAAACTACCTGTTGCCTTTTTGGAGGTTTTGCAGAATGACACTTAATTTGTGTCCTCAGTGAAATTGGTTGAAATTGAAGTAATATAATTGTATTATCTGCAAACTTTGTGAAATGAAGATGCTCCTGGAACACAAATCAGGTGCTTCCTCTTCCAGCAGTAAAGAGAGGAGGATGCACTGCAACACTCCTGCATGTAAATACATTTTAGATTTATTTGTACATCACATAAATAAATAAATAAATGCTATTGGCTGACATGTCTGGGCTACTCATGTGCATCAATGCAATAATTCTCTTAAACACACTTGCTCTGCAACTAACAATTCTTATCTGCAGGTGATTTTCTAGATTAATCGATTCATTGTTTGGTCGATAAAATGTCAAAAAGTGGAGAAACATTTACCAGTTTTTTAATGTCTGTCCAAAACCCAAAGATATTCACTTTAATGTGATATAAAACAGAGAAAAGCAGAAAAATCTGCATATTTAAGGGGCTGAAAACAGCATTTTATGACATTTTTGTATGAAAACGATTAATCGATCAAAATAGTTGGTGATTATTTTATATTTTATTAGTGCAAAGTTTTCATTTAGATTGTATTTACCTTAGGATTCAGCTCATTGCTCTCTCTGTAAAAAAATAAAATAAAAATCATCAATTCATTCTACAATTATTTTCTTGATTAATCATCAGCTTGTTTCTCTGAGAACTTAAGATCCAGACGTTCAGGACTAAAATCCTTCATCTTCAAATATAGAGTTAAAAAGCACCAGGATGTAAAAAGTGTCTTAAAACTGGATAAAAAGTCAGTTTCTGAAGCTTCTGGCAGACAAACACAAGCTGCTCAAAGGGAGACGATGCCTTCAGGGACACGTTTCTCTGGACACAACTCTACATATACAACACAGGGAGACGACGCCATGACAGCAGAGAGGAAACGATGCCTTCAGGGACACCTTTCTCTGGACACAACTAAATATATGACACAGGGAGAGTCGTATTTAGACATTTTAATGTGTAAAAGTTACATATTATACCTTTAAATGGCATCCTAAGTGGTAATAAAGAAAACAAACCTTTAATTGAACTGTATTTATGATATTTATTCCTAATTTAACGTGCAGAAACCCTGGGTATGGTTACATGTGGCACACATAAAAGACGGATTATAAAAGGACAGAATGTACAACTTGTTAAACTCTTCCTCTCTCTCCTGCAGGTGAACCTGGCCTTTGCCGAGGCGGCCATGTCCGCCTTCAACACGGTCATCAACTTTGCCTACGCCGTTCACAACGAGTGGTACTTTGGTTTGGTTTACTGCCGCTTCCACAACTTCTTCCCCATTGCAGCCATATTTGCCAGCATTTACTCCATGACGGCCATCGCTCTGGACAGGTGTGTGAGTGTGTGTGTGTGTGTGTGTGTGTGTGTGTGTGTGTTGATGAACATGTATATAAGTACGTGCCGTGAGCTGCTAAATAGAGGAAATGTATTATATATATTCTATACTTGCATTGTTCAATCAGATGTTATGAAACAAGGAAAAATAAAATAAGACTTTTTTTTTTTTTAACAAAAGGAAAAGTAGTCCAACAACAAATATTTAGATTTTTTAAATCTAAAATAGTTCATCAATCTGATTTAAATGCTTTTTATTTTGTGTATGCACTAAGTGTGTGTGTGTGTGTGTGTGTGTGCGTGTGTTTAAATTGTCCCTTTTCTCTTGATTTCCCTTTGATATTTTTGTTTGTTTTTTGTTTTTTGATGTCAGTCACATTGTTTTTTTCTGGGTATTCTGTGTACATGATGCAGATATGTCTAATATCTTTTATCTTTCTGATACTTTCCTCTTACGTTCTTCTGCTTCATTACTGTTCCTGCAGTGTGTGTGTGCAGCGCTGTGTGTAAAGGGAGAAAACGCAGCTGCTGTATCGATAGTGCGGAAAATGAATATTGGAAGCATTTAAAATATTCAGAATCGATATATATCTACAAATCTATATTTAAGACAACGCTACAGTGTCGTGAATAGAGATCAATGGCTGCCGGGAAGGTATCAGGGAAATGGTTGTCAATAACAATAAATAATATGCAATTTGTAGTTAATGAAACATGCAAACCAAGAGCGTTGTGTTAACAGAGAACTTGCTCTCTGTCAGGTACATGGCCATCATCCACCCGCTGCAGCAGCGGCTGACCTCCACGGAGACGCGCGCGGTGACGGCGGTGATCTGGACGCTGGCTCTGCTCCTCGCCTTCCCTCAGTACTACTTCTCGTCCACTGCGCTGCTGCCCGGACGCACCGTCTGCTACATTGACTGGCCTGAATACTCCACCGTGGACTTCAAGAAGATGTGAGTAGCTGAGGGATAAAGCAGCCTGAAGGAAGTTTGGATTTTCGGTTCGGATGGTTTATCTGTCTGCAGGATTACGTAAAAACAACTGGCACGATTGTCGTGAAACTTAGTGGAAGTGTGCAGCGTGGGCCGAGGAAGAACCCAAATACACTTTTACCGGACACACACATTTATTTCCACTTTTGTTAACATTTCAAGTCAACGCTCGGAGCTTCTGCTTTAATATTTAATCCAAAACAACGTAACAACGCTGCACTATTTCCAGTGCAAATCACGACACATTATTAATAAATTCTTCTCTTTTTTCTCAAATTTTCCAGATACTATGTGTGTGTGACACTGCTGATCTACTTCCTGCCCCTTTGCATTATGGGATGTGCGTACACGATCGTGGGTTTCACCCTCTGGGCGAGTGAGATTCCCGGAGACTCCTCTGAACACTACAAAGAACAGCTGATTGCCAAACGCAAGGTGAAACACACACACACACACAGACACACACGCATGCACTGAACACAATCATTTTAATTTAATGCTTTTTTAATCCCCACATGAAAACAAAAACATTGGGAAGATTACCTTAAACCCGGCGCACACTGTGTGTTTGGCTGCGGCAGGTGGTGAAGATGATGATCGTGGTCGTGTGTACGTTCGCCGTGTGCTGGCTGCCCTATCACGTCTACTTCCTGCTGCACCAGTTCTTCCCCGATTTATTCGAGCAGCGCTACATCCAGCAGGTGTACCTGGCCGTCATGTGGCTGGCCATGAGCTCCACCATGTACAACCCCATCATCTACTACTGCCTCAACAGCAGGTGGGAACTTTGAACGCGTTCCCGTCCAAGTGGCGAGCTGAGCTCACGTGTCTGTAATCCTGCCTTTAATCCATCCTGTTATGAAATGCTCTCTGCAGGTTCAGAGCAGGTTTCCAGCAGGTGTTTTGCTGCTGCGCTCCCACCGTCGCCAAGGAGGAGCTGGAGCTCAAATCCCCGCGCTACCTGCAAACACAGGTGACGCACAGGAGCAGTTTTCTCTTTGCATTTTATATTGTTCTGTAATTAAAGAGCATTTGACTGTCAAGGTCTGCGAAGCTTTGCATTGCTCTACGTGTGGAAGCTGTGTACAGGGAGCCGTAGAACCAGAGATACGCTGCATTTAAAGAACAAGATCCAAAGTGTGAGAATACATTAAACCAAAATAACCTGCGCGAAGAAAAACTGTATGTTTGGGGAACTATCTTACGACTTAGCTAACTACATTTTGTTGCGTTATAAGCTACGTTGAAACAATTAAAATATCTATTTCACCTAAAAAAAAACCCGGCAGCATCGTCTGTGCAAGCGGCTTATTACGAATCATATTCACGTTTGTGGTGAGACGGCGCCCTCTAGTGGTCGCAGTAGTATCACCATAAAGATCTGTGTGAAACCAGAAGTCTATAGTTATTTTATGTTACGTACGTCACACGCTACCTAACTTATTACGTAGAAACATTACAAACAAATCAGGATCTTTTCCTAAACCTCACAAAGTGTTTACTTCCCAGCGCGTTAAAGAGAACGGTCATGTTTGGGAGTCTTTGGTAAACATCATCTTTCTTCGTCTTTGGCGTCCCGTCATGTAGAACATCAACACGTGTTCTGTTGTTTAGGTCTGAGGACGTGTGGCTAAAGATAAAGATCGTAACAACATGGAAACTCACTCCTGAAATCAAACGAGTCCACAGAGCTACTCGTGGTTATAAACTTCAGCAAAGTTAAATATCCAGCTCTCGTTTCTAAGCATCAAACGTATTAATTTACACGAGACTTTCCCTTCAAATGTTCCGGAAAGAGTTCGCACTTAAAGAAAACATCCTGACAAATGATGAAGAAGTGATGGTTCTGCCTGCACGTGAATGAAGGTTTTAATAACTGTACTTCCAGGTGAGCATATACCGAGCCAGTCGCATGGAGATCGTTGTTTCCACGGCCGTCCCTCCTGCAGCCGAGGAGCAGAAGCGGGCGGAGCTGCCGTCCTGCTCCCCTCCCCGCCAGCCCCACGCCGAGGCCACGTGGCTCAGAGACTCCAACAGCCTCTCTCAGTAGAGCGAACACCGTCAGGTGGTGTGGGAACAAAGCGTGGATGTGTGACGAGCAGCGGCTCAGACCTGCCATCGGCTCTCACCGCTCTGCAGAGGCGGGCGAGCTCAGGCGCTGCCGTCGCGAGCGAGTGCGTCATTTAGCGCCGATGTTTTCTCCCGACCAGCGAGACAAGTGCATGCTGGGAACCGTCGTGGAAGTGGAAAGCAGAGGTGGTATTTCTGTTTTATGTTACTTATATATTTCTACTCGTCAGAGGGAGGATTGTACTTTTTTACTGCTCTGCACTGATCTTATAGATGTAGTTTCAGATACAATTTTACATTAAAAAACATATGAAAGTATTATGAAATACAATGCAAAACCATTTCAAATGTTTGTGAGTTCATTAAAATAACAGTCAAATTATACTGTATTTTACACAAAAAGCAGTCCAAGTTAAAAGGAAGTCATACAGACGTGTGTGTAAAGCAGTTTGAGGTTAAACACCAGTGTTTCTCGCTGCACCTTGAACTTCACATCCAGACGTCCGAGGACTAAAATCCTTCATCTTCAAATATAGAGTTAAAAAGCACCAGGATGTAAAAATGTGTCTTAAAACTGGATAAAAAGTCAGTTTATGAAGCTTCTGGCAGACAAACACAAGCTGACGCTGCTCAAAGGGAGACGATGCCTTCAGGGACACGACACATTTCTCTTAACTAAATATATAACATTCATCTAGTCTTTTTTACACATTTCACGACAGAAAAGTTCCATATTACACCTTTAAGCAAACCTTTGAACGCAGGACTTTTACTTGTAATGGAGCGTTTTCAAGTGGTTTTACTAAAGCAAAGGTTGCGCTTCTTCCACCCCTGGTGAGAACGCACAGTACGTACTGATGGAAGCAGTGGAAACACGTCAGTCGAGCTCACGCTGGCCCGTTTCATCATTCGGCACGGCTCCGACACTTGACCCCCGGCATTCTCGGGTTGGTTTTGGAAAGCGTGAGCCTCCGCATCCCCTGGCAACAGTGTCACGCCAAGTTTGTGACGCGGTGTTAGTGTTGTGTGTGGAAATAGGAAGACAGATTCAGTGTGTGTGTGCGCGCGCGTGTGTGTGTGTATCTCCCACCTGTTGGACAAGATTAGCCCCTTGTTTTGACAATGTGTTGAGCAGGGTTCAGTCTGCAGCAGCCAGGTCACAGGCCAGACAAATATAGAAGACGGGGCAGGGAGGCACATGCAGAGGGATTGATGAAGTCCTAGAGGAAAGAAAAGGACAGGAAAACATGAGGAGCCTCGCCACAGCACGCCACCCGTGTGCGTCTGTTTACAAGCGCTACGTCACCGGTGGACATTCTGCTATTTCAGCCTCACAGACAACAGCTGCACACATGCAGTCACATATAGTTTACTGCAGTGTTTCACCTTTTTAACTGCTCTGTTTGTTGTCGTCTGAGTACATGTTGAGCATCCACACCGCGTGAGGACCAAATATTATCACGCGTCATTTATTGGTTCAACATAAGTACATAGGGCCCTTGACAATACCCTTCTACCTTATATGTTGCTACAGAAAACTGCATAGTGCTATTGGATTTATGCTTTTCAGCAACAAGGACGTGCTGGTATTTGGGTGAATCGACCCTTTAACAAATGTCTTTAAAGGGTTAGTTATGATGTTTTCAATTGGGGTTGTATGAGGTTTTTATCCAAAGTCAGTGTATCACCTCCAGTAGATGCAGTTTGGAGAAACAGACAGGAAGCAGGAAGTTAAACAATGTACACTGCAAAACGTGTATCGTATATATATATCTATATATAGAATATTTTCACGCTTTATTTTGCCGGGAACTGAAGCCGTTATCTGTGCTCTTCAAAGCCACCAGACTCCATTGACAAAAACAGTAATTTTACCTCGCAGAACACTGGAGCTGCTGCTCTGCCGCTGCCTCGATCGGTTAGTTTGTGTGTGTTATTGTGTGACTTCGGTGTTTTAAAGGATTAGTTCGGATTCACCAAAGTCCCACAATACCACAAACAAACTAACTGATTCAGGCAGCGGTAGACCAGCAACCTCCATGTTCTGTGAGATAAAATTACTGTTTTTGTCAATGGAGTCTGGTGGCTTTGACGAGAGCACAGATAACGGTTTCAGTTCCCACACTTGGAACACTTGAACTGATATTAATTTTTTTTTAGGTGTTTAAACTGCGTCTTGCAGCTGCACCCGTCCACAGCATCTGCTGTAGAACTGACTCTGGAGAAGTATCTCATACAACCCCTCTTAAAACTTTCCAAACTATCCATTTAATATAGTGTCTGAAAGCACTGAACGCAAATTACTCCCAGTTCATTATCAATTATTTAATATAGATTTATATACATAATACTATATCAGTGTTGCTGTGGTGTTATGACTCGTACGTACCAAACACTGAAGATGTATTCAGTGAGTCACATTTCTGTGGTAAATTAGCACTACATGGTTTTGATGATATTTGACATTTTAGTGAACATCAGCTGATGGGCGAGAAAAGTGAGAAGAGGCAAGAGAGCACAGAGAGAAACATCAATGACCATAAATACAGAATACAACATCACCATCATCTTTTTTACAATATTCTTTGGAAAATACCATATTTAATGTTAACCCATCAGTGGGTAAAAAGGTTGAATATACAGTTTTCAATATAAGCAAACACACTCAGATTGATCTTTTAAATCACGTCATCACTTAACTAACGCGCTTACAGAACAAAATCATGTAAATACATACCCCAGACTATAACATTTTAATAAATATTGAGTTGAAATGTCCACCAGTGGAAAGGATGGATTATTCTTTTTATTTTATTTTATTTTTTTTTTACAAAAGCTGAATATTACCATGTAATACAAAGTGTTCTTTTGTCAATATAATAAATGTTATGTTATTCTATTACAGTTATTCTTCTGATTACTTAACGTTACACACTAACAATGTTCTTCTCTTGTTGGTGGACACACACACACACACACACACACACACACACTCTGGATGTTTGTATTTCTTTAAACCAATCACAATTGTCTTTGCGACCTATAAATCACACGGTAACCGGCCCTATTTTACTCTAAATGGGACCATAATTTACTGAATGAACATCATGCTGCGTTGAAGAAGACTTAAAACTAGAGATTTGAGACATAAACTCATCAGAAAAAATGTTTAATTAGGTAATAAATCAAGTGAGAGAAGTAGGCTAATTTTCTCATAGACTTCTATACAATCGGACCTATTTTTGCAACCAGTGGATTCGCCCGTTGCTGGATGTTATAAAGACGCAGCTTTAAGGTTCTTCAGAATTGGCTTCACTTCATTTCACAAGAAGCCAGTTTACACCCAGTAAAGTGTTTATTTAACAGTTTATTTTGGGCAAATAAAAAGCTAAATCATGGGCTCTGAGGCTGCATTTCCACCAATGAGTTCCGCCTCTTTTGCTCCCCACAGGACTGTTAACCTGCATGCAATCAAAGCCCGCTCAAACGTGATTGGTCAACACCACAAACAGAATCCAAAACGCTGCCTTTGCCTGTAGATATTACTCAGCAGCTGAATCAGAAAAGCAAAAAACACAAGAGAATTATTCCAACAGAAGGTGGAATAATCCTCTGATATCCTCAGTATAATCTCAGTTTTGTGGAAGGCTGTTGTGATACTTTCCTTCTTTGTCTTTAACAGCAGATCTGTGTTTGTCCGTTGAGATATTTTGGTCTTTTCTGTTCTCTCTGAAGAGGAGCGGAGCTGCAAACAGACTCACGTCTCCACAGCTCCATCTAGCTTTTCAAAGCCAAACTGCAGACCTGTTACAGATCAGCGCAGACGAACAGGGAAGCACGCAAAGAGCATCAAAATACCCCTAAGGTGAAGGGGCAAACCATCCGGAGCTCATTCTTCTGATTTAAAAGATCAGATCTTGAAGGCAACACTTCAGGGCAACTGTTCGACTTTCAGAATAAAACTCAAAATATGTAAAGAATCCAAAATAAAACCTTAAATACACAGAAAGAAGTTTAATCTGATTGTGATTGCTGTTGGTTTAGGGGTCTGGTTATTGTATAGTGAGGAATGAAGCTTTCTCTGTGAGAATTCAGATTAAAGTATTTTATGTATCTGAATTCTCTTGAATACAATTTAATTACATTTATTTTGTTTATATTAAATAAAAGAAAGTTGTGCTGTGGCGCAAAAACAACCCTGATCATGTCATTAAGGTTGTATTAAGGTTGTTAAAATCACTTAACAGAGTAGATTTGCTTGGATTTAGATTTGAAAATATCAATTATTGTGTATAAAAAGTCAACAAAAAGGATTTTTCATGGATTTATAAGCTGCTGAGAGAAGATAAAGTCGTGTAGATAAAAAGGTAGATTCAGAGGAACACTCCAGTCTGTGTGATACACTAGGATAATTTCTAACACTGTATGAACAATATATTTGTAAATCAGAGAGAATAAAGACATTTTTGAGAGTTTTTGTTTGGAGTTTGGCTTTGTGTCTCCACTCCCAAGGCGCCTGCAGTGCAACGTGATCTGTAATGGGTTCAGTATGGAACCTTATAGGGTGATTACAAAACGTTATGTAATCACAAATGTATTGCCACAGGAATGTGAAACACATGGAGCGAGTTAATCAGTGTGTGTTAACGTCCATACTGTGTTTTCACAGTAGAGACACACAATGTCCACATGTGACCACAGAAGTACTGTACAAAATACTCCACGTAAAAACATTTAACACTGAAGTAAAAGTACATAAGAGTAATGTCAGGAAAATGTACTTAATGTAGGAAAATATATATATATTTATATCTGATGTTCCTGCTGCATTAATGTGTGTGTTACATGTTATTAATGTGTGTGTTACATGTTATTAATGTGT
>CALSCE010000618.1:8099391-8109584 GCA_943593645.1 Bovichtus variegatus
GGTGTAACTCCTTATTCCATATTATTATATCTGTTCCCAAGAAGATCTTTCAAATCTGCATTATTTTTAGAAATAAAACATTTCTACGAGTAGAAACAGAATAAGTTGTTCTGACTTATTTTCAGTTCTTTTCAATTAATCAATTAATCGTTTAGTCAACAAATCTTCACGATCTAGAAACTGGAGCTCGCAGATTTGACTTAGTTACTCAAGTACTCGAGTACAAAAGTAGCTCCTGTGAATCTCGTCACAAATCGTCTCTAAAAAAGTGTAAAATGAGACATGATAGTAAACACGGCATTAAAATAATCCTTTTTTAATTAAATGATGCTATAAAGTTTTGATCATCGTTCCTGTATAAGAAAGTTTTCTCACAGATTGTTTTAGAAATAAGAAAAACTCCTAGTTGGACTAATTTAAAGTCAAGTGCATTAAGTAGCACTCAGATCCTTAACTTAAGTAAAAGTAGAAATATTAATACACAACATAAAGTCCTGAATTGTCACTTATGCAAGTATTATTAGCTAAATGTTCTTAAAGTATCAAAAGTAAAAATACTCATTATGCAGAAGGGTTCCTTTCACAGTGCTATATTAATATAAACACATTTATTATTCTGTTTTTATCAATAACACATACGTGTTAGAGCATTTTAATGTTTAATGCCACTTTTACACACTAATGTGTAGATTCGTAGTGTCCTATAGTTATGCATCATGTTATATATCAGATCATTTTTTACAGTGTAGTGGAGTGAAAAGTCCAATATGTCTCTGACATGTAGTGGAGTAGCAGGGCTATAAATGAGCATAAAATGGAAATAATAGAGTAAAATACAAGTATGTCAAAATGGTATGTAAATGCATTTAGTATTTAAATGTATTCCACTACAATATACACAATATTATCTTGAATGTTGAAGTGTTTTAGCACTTTCCCTACACTGCTCCTCTGAGTCCTTGCATTAACACTAACAAGAGTACATGTATATTATTAGTTATTTGCTGTTTGTTTGTCTGCACGTGCCTTTTATCATATATCGTTGTCCTCACGTGGCAGTCTGAAGCCCTTTGAGACTTTCGGCTGTGGTTAGAGGTTAAAATAACAAAGTCAGCACATTAAAACAGTGTGTGTTGCACATCTCCAGTCTGTGGTGTAAACATGCTAAAGGTCCAGATCAGCTGTTTACCTTCACTATTTGGTCGTCGATGATTATTGGTCCCACAAAAGTAAGAACCGTCCCGAAAAACACCATGAGCACACCGGCGACTATAAACCCAATAGCGATGTTGGCTTTATTGATTGCCATAGTGTATTATTGACAGCTGACAGCCTTAGTTTTAGCTTGTTTCTGTCCAGACAGCTGCGCAGATAAACGGCCACACAGAGGCAGCGGAGTGCGGAAGACCACAGCGAAGCCTCGGCATCCAAAGATATCGATTTTGAACTATAACTCTATCGTTTTGTAATCTTTCTAATCGATGTAGTTGATCTGCAGATTTGTCGCTGTATTTATAGTCAGTCTGCTGGCCACGCCTCCGCCGCGCCGAGGATTCTGGGAAGTGTCGTTCCTCGCTCATTCTTCATTATACAACAGCGGTGGATGGAAATTCTTTACGTAATAAATCATGTAAAAAAAAAAAATAAAAAAAACATTAAATTAAAATGTGACAGTCAGCAAATCGACCAACAAGTGTTTCTTTATGTTTGAGTGTTTTATCTTATTATTAGCCTATAGTTTAATTTGTATTGTATTATTGATTAATTTATTTTTTCTTTGTCTACTTTTGCTTTGTGTCCTGTTTTGTAGTGTTTCTATCTTGCTTACTTTCACCTTTGCTCTCTTAGGTCATCTACCGCTGTCTTGCGCAATGCATCAGAAAGAAACTACAAGTAAGTTGTTAAGCACCACAGGTTTGTAACAAACAAATAATCACACATAAGAAAAAGCCATGCCTGCTGATTGTTTTAAGAAAAAGCTCAAAACCTACTTTTATGAACTTAAAATGTCATTAATTCCACATTTTTCTAACATTAATTAAAAAAATTTGTTTTTAATGCCTGTGTTATTGATTTGTTTCTCTTGTAAATTACTTTGAAGTGCATTTTAAGTTATGAAAGGTGGTTTAGAAAATGTATTATTATTATTATTATTAACATCTGAAACACGGCAAAGGGCCCCAACCAGATGTTTTTTATGTAAAGAGTCATAAACCAAAACGTTAACAATGTGTTATATATATTATAGTCTATGAGCTCATGTTCTTTTTTAATGTAAAATCTTAATCTGAAAACTACAGCTGTCAAGTATATATATATATATATATATATATATATATTCCCTCAGAAGTGTAGTGAAGTACTAACATAAAAAACATGTACGCCACTCAAGTAAAGTACCTCACGTTTTTATGTGAGCACAAAACTTTTATTTTTGACGCAAACTAGACTATGAATGTTTCCAGTTTTAAATGTTATAGTTTACACATTTTCAGCAGAAGATACATTATTGTATTTATTGTGGGAAAACCAATCTCACAGGATAAAGTCAAAAGTCACGGTGGCCTTATTTTGTTTAATATCTTGAAACTCATGTTTCGATGTTGAACATGAAACATAAATTAATCTATTTATTTATTTTTTTGTTGCCAAGTTTCCCTCCTTTTGATTGCATGGAGCAGAAATATATCCCCAAGAGGAGTTTGCTCTAGAAAGCGGTAGCGGCGAGATCAGAAAGTGGCTGATGGCATGCCGACTCCTGCAGTGGTTTCACCGGCATACGCCGTTTCCAAACGGCAGGAGCCACTTGAAGGTGGCATGCCACTGTCAGACTGTCACACCACCAACATGCATATTTACTATACTGATGCATATTTCTCATATCATATCATCTTTTTTGACAATGTTGCGCAACATAGCGCCCTAAATTAAGGATATGAACAACGGCAAACGACTCTGCTCCAGCGGCATAAGCCATTTCATACCGACATACCACTCCTGTTTTAGTGGCATAGGCCGTTTTATACCGACATAACACTCCTGTTTTAGTGGCATAAGCCGTTTTATACCGACATACCACTCCTGTTTTAGTGGCATAAGCCGTTTCATACCGACATAACACTCCTGTTTTAGTGGCATAAGCCGTTTCATACCGACATAACACTCCTGTTTTAGTGGCATAAGCCGTTTTATACCGACATACCACTCCTATTTTAGTGGCATAAGCCGTTTTATACCGACATACTACACCTATTTTAGTGGCATAAGCCGTTTTATACCGACATACCACTCCTATTTTAGTGGCATACACCATTTCTTTTTGTGTTTTTTTTTATTTATAGGGGTTATCAGGTGTAATCAATACAATAACACATTGTCATATCAGACTATTTGAAGATAGATCATAGTGAGAAAATTCCCCATCTATCAGATCTGCCAGTAGAAAACGGCTCATGCCACAATAGCCACAAGTATTTATGGTGAATAATTAATATGTTCTGCACCGTGGAGTTTTCTAAAAGTAATACAAGAATTATTAATTTTGTTGGCTCTAAATTTCTGTTATTGATTAGTCAGACTGGCTACATGTTTGTCAGAGAGTTAGTTAGGAACTTTATTGTCCAAGTTGTGGAATATAGTTTCACTAACACATAAATACAGTAAAAATAGAAATTAAATAAAGAAAATGCAAGAAAAGGGGAGAGGGGCTACATCCACTATGCATCTGTATTCTTCTTATCTTTAAAGTCAACTTCAAGAGATTTTAAATATGTGAAATACATTAACGACATAAAGAGACTAAATGTGCATGAGTGGCATAGTCACATATCCTGCATATATCTGTGAAGATGCTGCAGAGACGTGGATCAACAAACAAACTGCAGCACGCGATGTTTCCTTCAGACTGTTAGATGCACGCAGATGAATAAACATATTAGTCGTGCAAAGTAAAATAGATCTTATATTAAGCTATTTAAAGCATATCTATTTTAACAGAAGTCAGTGCTTATGACCAGGTTTGGACATGCATATTCACATTGTAACACTACTTGCCTTGATCACTTGGTCTTTCATGATCGCAGGTCCCACAAACAGAAGAATGGCTCCGAGCACCGCCGTCACACTCCCGGCCACAATGAACCCGAGGGCTATCTTGGCTTTATTGACAGGCATGGTCGCTAATAATGATCGATGAAAGTAAGAAGGAGGAGGAGGAGGAGGAGGAGAAATATGAATCCGGGGATGATGTATGCAGAGGAGCCCGGCGTGCTGCTGTGTTTATACTCTGCAGACCCCGCCCCCCCCACCGGTCCGCCCCCCACCCCTGCACGTCCTCATTCCCAAATTCATGTAAATTCATGCAGTCACGTTTTAGTCAGATGACTTCACTGTCACTTGGTCTAATTGTCAAGAACATCATGCTTCACTGCTGTTTCATAATGTCTTGCCATTTTTAGATTTTAGGATTTTAGGATTTTTTTTTTTTTTTTTGCCATATGTTGTCACGAAAACTTCAGTTCAGTATTTGTTGTTGTCATTTCTGACCTCAGGGTCTTTGTGGACATCATGCACCTGACAGTGTAACATCACCCATTCAATTAAAGCCAGTGCTCGAATGTAACTGAGTACATTTACTCTAGTATTGTACTAAAGTGCATTACTTAGTTACTTGTACTTTTGAGTATTTCCATTAAATTTTACTTTATTTTTACTCCACTAAGGGAAATACTGTAGGTACTTTTTACTCCACTACATTTATTTTACTAATTACTTGCACGTTTCTTCCTATTAATAGAAAATGAAGAAATAAATGATGGAGTATTATTATATTATTATAGCAGCAGTATATACAGCCATTAAAATGAGCTCAACCTTCACCAGCTGCAACATTAAAGTGACAAACACAATAACGCATCAATAATTATAATACAATAGTACAATATATATTATTCTGAAATGGACCATTCTGCATAACTCTTACTTTTGTACCTTTAAGTATATTTTGATGTTAATGATTTTTTACTTTACAGTAAGAGTTTGTCCCCTCATACGACTGTTTGTGTGACCTTTACACTTTGGGGACATTTTTGTGAATGAAACTTGCCCGTAAATGTGGCTAAACAGTTAGCCTCATAACGCAACTCATGGTTCTGATTATGCTAATGATTGAATCTCACAAACGCAATGACTTTGACGGGGACAAGCAAATCTAATGGGAAAAAAGCAAGAAAGTAAGAAATATTTAGGATAAGAATCCGAAAATATTCATGCATGACGAGGCCCATTGTGTTGCCAATAATGGAGGGAAGCTGGACGCAGTGAAATGTGTTGCGCAGGGCTGAAGATGGCTGAAGCGTGAAGTCTTCCCTGTGTTCAGATGCCATTTGTGTAAAAAGCTGCAGGTCTCACTCCAGATGTCTCACTCCAGATGTCTCCTCAGAACCGGCCTTAACCCTCGGAGAACTAGAAAGGCACTCGGAGAGCAGCGACAGGCCGTTTCCGTAAGTGATAAGTCATTCATGTATTGTGGGGGAACTCGTGATTCGGATCCGCTCCACATTTTAATGGTTCTTCCTTGCACACTGCTGCACCGATCCACCACGTGTCATGAGAATCAGGCCAGTAGTATTTCCATAATCCTGCTGACAGAACCAACAAACAAAGCAACAAAACAAACCAAAAACAACCTCCTTGACTCTGCAGGCTCCCTCGGCTATACGGAGAGTTTTGGCCTCTTTTAGCTCGTTGTTTTGGTTTTTACAGCCGACAACGTGAATGTTTTTGCTACAGTCGCCGCGCTCTCGTCAAACCTGAAACAAGCAAAGCAAAAAAAAAACAAAAGCTGGTACAAACCTAAAGGACTTACACTTCCTGCTCAGCGGCAAACCACGAGCACGGATCCAAATAATGCTGATGCTGCTCCGTGTTTGCTGGATGTTGAAATAACTACGGGATCATTGTGCCAACGTTATGGATCGGTACGGTTCCTCCGCCGGCATGTGACCAAAGAAACCGAGAGAAAGAGAAAGAGAGGATGTTTGGTGCTGAGGACGGACGGATTTATATACTTTAACTTTATATATATTGATGATAAAACTGTTGTACTTTCACTTTTGTATACAGTATTTCTACACTGTGGTGTTACTACTTTTACTTTTTCTGCTTCTTTAAACATTTCAGGGGGAAAAATCTAACTTTTTTTTACTCGACTACATTTATTTGATGGCTTGAAAGTTATTCATCACTTTGAAGAATCAGATGAATAAAAATACAAATCAACAAATACATTCTGAAACAGGTTGAGACTACTTGTGTAGTTTTATTTAAGTAAAATATCTGAGTTCTTCTTCCACCAATGTCACCAAAGTGATTAGAATTCATCCCAAGGGGGAATAAATATTTGTCAAAACTTTCATGGCAATCCATCTTCATCATTTCACTAGAAACCACAAAAGCAGCTGCACGAGTATTAACGAGGACCAGAGAGCGAACACGCATCAGCCCGATGCTAAAGTCTGTGCACGGCTGCAGGACTGTTTTATAAAACACTTTTTAAAGCTCTGAATGTTCTCGGTGCTCACGAATGATCAGATTTTTTGTTTCTACGTAAAGTTTAAAACACAGATCCGGGGTCAGAGTTCACGCTCAACTCCAAACTTTTTTAGTTTTGAATTTCACGGAGTGTGTTAAGTGTTTTTATTAATCACAAACGTATGTGTTGCCGTGTCTTTGGATGGTGTTTGCAAAGTGCTCTATCAATAAAGTTTGCTTGATTGAACCTGTCATAGCGGCACAAAAGTCCAACGAACGACAAAAGTTACGCGACTGCACCGTCCGTCCGACGGATGCTTCAGCAGCTACACCTCCTGCCGTCACGCGGAGTCACGCACGTGCGTACGAGGGGATCACGTTGCACCGAAACACGCCGCCCTGCTCGCTTCTGATTGGACGCTGCACAATTAAGGACTCTTGAGCGTCATTTTCCGTCACGCCAAACATTTCCCTGTTGGTTAAAGCACATAAAGATGTCTCTGTGGCTGCAGGGAAATGAAAGAAACTGATGTTTAATGTCTCACATATCTTTATGCATGGATTTGGTGAATTTGGGGCGATGAAGAGCTCCTCTCTTACTGAGCGTACACATGACCGCTCTGCACGTATTAAAGATTCATAAGGCCACAGATCAGAAGCCACCGCAGACGCTCATCTGACTGCGCTGTGAAATCTCCCATCCTCACATCAGTTTGGACTTTAAAAGCAAGAATTGTGCTCCTGCGTTATTACAGAGCGATAAACTGATGCTTCCTTCCTAAACGCTGATGGTGGTATTTTATAAAAAAGAAGGAAGTCTCCACAAACAGGCCTTGAGCTTCCTCTTGTGCATCATGTGTTGGCCATCTGATGCGGCCTTGATGTGTCATTGTTTTAAGGACCGGCGTCCTCCTGAAACACGCCGGGACACTCGTCATCCACTCGCACGGACACTGAGTAAAACACGGATTTTGTTACTTTCTGTCACGAGGCCGATTTGCCCCAAATAGCAGTAAAGATGTTTGCATGCTACACACACGTAACACACACTCTGACAGTGAAGGATCGTGAAGGAGGAGAGATTGATGGTTTTACATCGCTCGTTCTCATGACATGTGAGCACTTAATGTTTGTGAGTCTGTGTGTTGAAGCTTCTGCTGCTGTTTCTCATTTTATTATATTTTTTATTCTTGTGAAGCACTTTATGATCCTTTTCTATTTAAAGGTGCTCGACTAAATAAACCTACTTACTGATGCAGAATAATATAAATCTGTGTATCTAATAAATGTAGTGAAGTAAAAAGTACAATATTACTATTAGATGTAGTATAAGTAGAAAATGGAAATACTCAAGTACAGTATAAGTACCTCAAAATTGTACTTAAGTACAGTATAGTTACACATTTCTTCTTATTTTGGTGACAAAAAGGAGATTTTCAGTGTTAACATGGCTCTGCAGGTTTAAAAAAAAGAAAGAAAAAAGTACATTTAAGATGCCAAAAAGCTTCAAAACACAACCTTCACCTCCGTTTATTTTTAGGTTAAGCTGTTCGAATGAGAGCTAATCAATAAAATCTAGATATAATATCAGTTGGCTTGTGTGTCGCTCAGCATGCTCGCTGCAGACAAGGAGCGCTTTGTCTTAAAGCGCCGAGAGGAAGCTGAGGCCGATCATCCGTTGGACATGGATCCTGACTGAGAACTTGTTTCCACACTAGGACACAGAACAGCAGGTTCTCCTGTGCAGATCATTTCTTTGTGGTTACTATTCTCCGACATGAAGAGCAGAGTAAGACCAAGGCTTCCCGTCTTCCTGCAGGCGATCACGGCTTTTCACATGCAGAGTGAGCGGGTAATGACTTTGTGTTTCTTCTTTGACGTGTTTCTTTGACGTGTTTCTTGGATTTCAGGATTGTTTGAGTTTTTTAAGTCGAAGGTTTTGTGCTTCGTTACGGTTTCTTTGTCTTCTAAAGTTATACTAAAGTATATATATAGTCACTTTACATTTGGAGATCCCTCAACTTTTCATCAAACTTTCACTTTGCTCGTTATTCTGTCATTTATTGTAGTTGGAAGAGGAGATTTTCAGTCCTAATATGGCTCCATAGGTAAAAATTTTTTAAAAAAAAGTATATTTAAGATACAAAAAAAGCTTAAAAATATGATCTTTACCTCTGTTTATATTTAGGTTATGCTGTTCAAATAAGAGCTAATTATTAAATATACATATAATTCCTGTCATGTCTTCTAACATCATGGGAACATGTTATACTTTAGATAACAGAAGAAGAGCACATTACAGTTGATTGTTTTGTTAATTACTTTATTTGACAGCCAATCAACACACTTTTTGATTTTTGAAAAATTAAGTTATTTTTCAAAAGTAAGGGCTTTTTTTTTTTATAGATTTAATTTTTGAAAATTGTGGTAATTTTCCGAAAAAATAAAGTTATTTTCAAAAGTAAGGACTTTTTTTTTAATAATTAATTTTTTTTAATTGTGGTGATTTTTCAAAAAAATTCAGTTATTTTCAAAAGTAAGGACTTTTAAAAAAAAATAAAAAAATGTTTTATTTTTGGTGATTTTTCGAAAAATAAAGTTATTTTCAAAAGTAAATACTTTTTTTATAATTAATTTTTGAAAATTGTTGTGATTTTTCAAAAAATGAAGTTATTTTCAAAAATAAGGAAATTTGTTTATAATACATTTTTGAAAATTGGGATGATTTTTCAAAAAATTCAGTTATTTTCAAAAGTAAGGACTTTCTTTTTTATATAATACATTTTTGAAAATTGTGATTTTTTTTGAAAAAATTAAGATTGAACTTTGCACTCACTTCATTTGTATTTCTATTAGTTGCAACAATAGAAATTTAGTAAGAAATTCTCTAACAATAAGTTGATATCCTCCTACATCTAGAGTCATTACAGGCATTAAATCAAATGTTTGGAATAACTTTGCAGATTACTGGAAATACAAAAAGAAGAACTTAAAACATCCTGAACATAACAATACTTAATGATAATCCTGGAGCTGGTTAAAGTGAATAAAAGGATATTTTTCATATATTTAAACTGCTGATAGATAAATAATAAACTGCTCAGTTTTGCATGTTATGCCCTGCGGCTCGATGAAGAGGAAAGGAGGGCGACTGCGTGTTCTTTGTTTGCACAGATGACACTGAAGAACAACAGCTAAACCCTGTGGTTCTCAACCTGGGGGTCGGGACCCACAAAGGGCTGCGATGATCATTTCTGGGGGTCGTCAGATGGTTGAGCAGAAAAAAATTAAAGAACATATTTTAGCCTTGGGAATGGCTTTAACATTACCTGTGCTAGTAATATAATCAGATTTGTGCTTACAGTAATCATATGCCAAAATGGTTTAATTTGACATTTTTAGTTTTGGACATTTTAATGCTCACTTATTTATGGTTATAGATATAGATCCACTGTTGGCACTAACTCTGCTCAGGTTTACACAAACCACTGGTCAATGTAGCAGCATGTTTGTATCTGTAACAGCCTTTATTCTTATATTCTGTCTCTTCATTTTATCATTGATTTACTTTTAAATGGGATATGTGATATGTAATGTCTTTTAAGATACTGGATGCCTACATTTCCCTCAGGATCAATAAAGTATCTATCTATCTATCTATC
>CALSCE010000618.1:8166939-8183056 GCA_943593645.1 Bovichtus variegatus
CTTAGATAACAGAGAGAGAGAGACTGTGTGTGTGTGTGTGTGTGTGTTTGTGTGTGTGTGTGTGTGTGTGTGCATGGATTACATTCTAGGTTTTAAAGAAAGCATTTTCTGAAATGCAAAAAAAGGGAACAATAATATTTTAAAATGACTTAAAACAAAGTGACGATGCAAACGATTTTTAATAATCGAGTTGAGGAATAATTTCAGCCCTACATCAAAAATAAGCCTAAAAAAATAAAGTTCTTCGTGCTTTTTCTTTTTGCACGTCTGCTCTCGGTTGTGCTCTTGTGCAGCCACAACATTCAGGAAAGTCTTTTATGAGCGGAGCATTTCAAAAGCCATTATCACAGTCGCTCATGTTCGTTAAATTGTGCGAAGCCAAAAGCATGATTGCAATTACTGATTAATAGATATAGTTACGACTTCTTCAAGTATTTAAAGAACGCCTTTGTTGATCAGGCCAGCGCCCTGCGTGGCAGCTCCACCCCCCTCGGCGTGGTAATGTACAGTATGTGTGAATGGTGAAAAGCTCTTTGTCTGCGAAGGTGGTGCTTTGTAAGTGCCGTCCATTCAACATCCACTGTAGCGGTGCCAATTACCTTTTCTTCTGCAGCCTCCGTCATGTACTGGAGCATTATATTGTTGTATTCTTGAAGGTGACTGAACTGAGTTTGATCAACGTATTTTATTCTTTCAGCTGGAGTAGTAACTTGAGTGCACGGGGAGATTTGAAAAGAACTCACATTATAGTTGGTGCAGGAGGTTTGTGCAGTAAATGCCTGTAGAAAACTCTTTGTGCAGTCTTTCACAAAAAGCCTGAAATGTTTATTATTCAACAAGTGATTTCCCCTTTTATTGTTCTAACTGGCAATATGCCGGAGTTGTGTTGTCTGGAGTCTGTGGTGATTTTCCACGTATGTCTACAGTTGAACTGCATCTGCTCCGCCTCTTAAAGTCTTCACATTTAACCTTAATCCTTCTTCTGAACGCCATTTTTCCTGCTGCCGCTCCGCCGCTACGGTGTCTCCCATATGGTAATTACTCTCTTTGCCAGAAGGGGGAGACAAAAGTCCTGCACTCCAGCTTTAAGCTGTCATTTATAACTGACATATGACTGGAGTAATTATTCTTACAAGAGAGACGGCTTCATGTTCCCCTCTCTGTCTCTCTCCACCCTCAGGTAGAAGGAGCAGCATATGTGGGTTCATTCGCTTGGAAATCTCGTAGGGTCGGTTTGTGGGACCGTCCCAGAGGACAAAACATGTTGGACAGTGGAGCGCCCTTCTACGATACCTACGAGACGGCAGATGGGAAGCACGTGGCCGTGGGAGCCATTGAACCGCAGTTCTACAGCCAGCTGCTTCAGGGTTCGTAGCGTGAAAATACAGATTGGAGAAACTTTGCAGATGAAACCTCTCAGGCAGCGGTCGCTGGCGTCACGCGTGTGCCTGAGCCGTGAACACTAACAAAACCTCCCGGGGAAAGTAAGGCACAGGAAGGGCACAGAATGAAACACCCTCTTCTCCTCCATAACACCAATCTCCAAAAAATAATGTGAAGATCGACACACGAGAAAAGCTGCACATCTCAAAGCAACGGGTCAAAAATAAGTGAGTGAGTCTCTCACTCGCTCACAAACCATAAGGAAGCACAACTCACCCTCTGCCGGAAAAAAAGTACAGCAAAAGGTGCTTGTTGTACACAAAAAGGTTGTACGGAGCAATAGTGATGCTCCATGCCCCGTGAAAGGCTTTTAAATGTGTTTTTATAGTTTATATTTCTCTTTCAAGGGTTCACTTTTTCAAAAATAAATATGTTCATCCAACATGCAATTAAAAGACTTGCACTGACCTAAAAAAAAAAACTGTAGCACTATAATATCTTATAATTATTGTCTATGAAGTAGCTTTTATTTATTACATTTTTTAATTAGATTTTCGCATAATAAAAAATTAAATTTCAATTAAAAAAAAAAAGGAAAAATGGAACCTCTTACTGTACCTTGTGTTCCAGAAGTGTATTAGAAATGCCGCAGTATGTTTCAGTAGACATTATTTTCCTAAAGTTAATTCATTCCAGTAAGATCCACAGTTAGTTCCCATTAGTCCACTTTTCTGTTGCGCTGACTGGAAGAAAAAAAAAGCGTAAAAACTTTAATTTGAACCGAGAGCAGATCTTTTTAAATGAGCAATAACTTAACAGCAGATGATGATGTGTGTCTAGGAGAAAATCAACAAATTACCTTTTAAAGTAGGGGTGTAAAAAAATATCAATACAGTTGAATATCGTCACATTTGTGAACTGTATTTGTTTGCATGTATTTTTTTTACTGATATAGGCAAATATTACATCCTTATTGCTTAGAAAAAGTGCACAAAGGTAGTGCTTTGATGCATTTCACAGGGAATGTGAGGAATGCAGGTCTCACTGTTCTGATTGCATCGAAAAATGTACGATTTTGAACTAAATGAATGTAGTTAAAACTAAATATATTGAACGGTATCCCCTGTATCATGATACGTATTGTGTGCAGATTCTTGCCGATACTCGGCTCTACTTTAAGGTCAAAGCCGACGTTGGTGACAGCTGCTCCGAGATGCGAAACATTTCTCCGGTTTCACATCATTTTGCTCTTTTCTCTGTTCGGTAACGCGTGTATTCTTTCTTTCTCCGTAGGCTTAGAGTTGGACGCCGGAGCGTTACCGTCTCAGATGAGCTTCACTGATTGGCCAGAGCTGGCGCGGATCTTCACGGAGCGCTTTGCTTCAAAAACCCAGGCGGATTGGTCGAGGATTTTTGACGGGACTGACGCCTGCGTTACGCCCGTGTTGTCTTTCGACCAGGTGAGCTCGCACCCGCACAACAAGGAAAGAGCCTCTTTCGTGAAGGACTCCAGCGGGGAGGAAAGCCCCCGGCCGGCCCCCGTTCTCTCTCGGACCCCTGCGGCGCCTTGCCTCGCCTCCGACCCTGCCGTTGGAGAACACACAGTAGCGGTCCTGAAAGAGTACGGCTTTGCATCAGCGGACATAGACCAAATGCTAGCAGCAGGGGTCGTAAAGTATAATGTCAAAGCAAAGTTTTAGAAACATAATTAATACCACCTGCCATTCAAACCATGTCTAACACAACTGCTAAAGAATCTAAACGGAAAGAGAAGGAAAAGTGTTTTTTTTTTTCCGTGAACTAGAAATTCACCCGAGAAGCTGAGAGCAATATAAACGCGGAGAGAGATGCATCCCACCCGCTCATTGCCCCGGGGCCGAGGACGCCGCCGTACGTATGTGGGCGAGCACAAATCCCACACACTGACCTCGGGTCGGCGAGCCTCGGAGGGGGTGGAAGGTCACCCTGTGCACTCAGGGGTCAACTGGTCTGACGTTATTATTATTTGTTTGCATATTGTTGAGGATTTTCTTTTGCTGAAGGTTTAAATGATAGTCGTGAGTGGATAAATGTCCAGGACTGTGTGGACAGACGTCTAATGATGATAATTAATAAACTTCATTTATGTAAATCGACTGCAGTGAGTATATATTTAAAAAAAAAATGTTTCTGGTGTTTGCAAAGTGCAGAATGCTTTTTGCTTGAGCGTTGATTAAAAACACTAAAATGAATGTAATGTAAATGTAAACCTGGCTGTAAATGAATTGTGTAAAATAATCATAATTAAAAGCTTAAACGTGAGATGAATACTGTCGTCACTGCGAAGCGAGAGGACTGAAACCAGCAGCACGACACAAACAGCGTTGAGAGGTTTACTTCGTGGCTCAACAGCGAGATTATGGCTTTTAGGTGACGGCATATAGTGCAGATTAAAGATTTACCTCAAGAGGTTTGTTGGCTTCTCTGGTTCTCAGCAGAACTTCATGAAGCTTCGTGTGAAGGTGAAGCAGAAGGTCTGAGTGCACTTCTAGTTATTACAGTTTTTAAAGTGGCCTGTAATTATTGTATATTTGGGATTTCCAGCATTGCCATAGGTCATGTGCTTGTCACTAAGCAAGCTGCGGCGGCTGCGGTGAAGTATAATGACGTTTATTCACCGCCGTGATAATTGTTCTTACCCCTTTAGAGCAACATTAACTCTGTTCAGCCGCCTTTCACTTCACCTACGCACCATCACACACACGCGGTTGTAGTATTAAACCTTAAGGCATGCGAGTATGTGAGGAATGTCTGGTGTGACTCCAAACATCTGACTTCTCCCCGGGCCACAGGCGAGGTGACTGCGAGCACGCAGCACGAGATCAGCGAGGCTTCAAACGCGCTTTGATATTGGTGCGAGCTGAATCGTGCCGAGCCGTTTTGGACTAATGAACCTCATGCGCAGCAGGTATTTATTTCAAATACTTGAAGATCTTAAGCTCCAAAGTGTCACCACATTTTGTATCGTAAGTAGGTGGATAGACGAGGGCGACGTGGAGGGTGCTCCAGAACGCTCTTATGTAAGAATTCATTTAAATCGAGGACATTTGACATTTGATTTGCTGACAAACTGAACTTTAAACACAATTACTGCCAAGAGAATATTTTTTCAATACGGAGCAATATATAACAATCTGTAGTAACAAGATACATAACATTTATTTCCCAAAGGTCTCTTTTATTTATTTATTTGTGGGTGTAAAAGAAAGTTTTTAAGACAGCAAGATACTTTTAGATTATTTTCAGAAATGTGCAAAAAAAATGTCACAAAAATAGTATAAATAAACAGAAATCTTCCATATTTTCCAGATCCCTCAAAATCCTTGTGATTTAAAGAGCAACAGGCCTGAATCCACAGTGAGATTACCATCATATGTGACACGTGTACGGTATATTAATGCGCACGTCTACGTCCGAGTGTGCACCCTGAGCTATCTCGCTCTCCATGAATCCTGCCTGTGTTTCCCTTCATGTGAATATTTCCTGACTAGAGTTCATATGATAACCTTTTCCTTCTCCCCCCCCCCACGTTTCAGGATAAGTATCCCTCCCTCCCCGGGATCACATGGATCATCACTTGATTTGCTGTAAGTGCTGCTGCGGCCGACCACAGAAGAGCCCTCGTGATTTCATGGCTCGGAGAAGAACTCATCAATCAGCGCAGCAGGTTTTCAGAGAAGGCCGGTTCCTTGTGTTATTGTACAATGTTGTGATTATGTTGGCAGGCCGGTAAACTAATTACAGTGTCAAATCTGAATCCTCAAAAACGGACACAACAACAATCCTTCTTTCTTCCTCCCACTGTCTTTTCAGAGATGGATATTGGAGGATGTTCCTCCCCAATAATTGGAACTCTTCCTCCTTCAATGATGGGTATGTAGCTGAAAAAGAATTGGATGTATTGTTACTTAAAGCACTTTAAAATGCCAGGGTACATTTTGGCATCCTTTGATATGGATCCTCAGTGATGAAAGAAGTGTTATTAAAGGGTATTATATACATTCAAGGACTTCATGACAAAAAAAATCTCATTCCACAGAAAGTCAAAGGATGAATGCTACAGCTATTGTTGTGCCTTTCAATGTAAGTGCACCAACTTGTATGAATGGAGAGATTTGTGATGGAATTTTCTTTTTCTTACCTGAAAGCAGAAAGCATACTGTGCCGTGCTGTGACTGTGGGGGAGCCGGGATGCCAATCACTGCCATGCAAACTAACAGCGTAAAAAGGTGCCATTGTTTCCTAATACCTCCATCCGTTCTTTAAATGTGGACATTCATCCCTCTTTTTCAGAATCTATATATAGTTATTGATTTTTTTGAGAGGATGCATATTTGTTTAGTTTTTTTTAACAGGAGAATTTCAAGACATACTGTTCATTTGTTGCAGATTTCTAATACTCTCGAACTGGAAAGCTATTTCTAAGTAGATTGTGAAATGTTCTCACCTGTCCTCTAAATAAAGAAATAAAAAAATAACCAGATACCTCCTAATTGCCTCTGCAGGTCTGAGTTCGACGAGGCTAAGGGTCTGCATGCTTGAAGCTGTGTGAGGCTTCGAGATAAATGCTAATGAAAGCATGCTCTAGGGCGAAAAACACCAATCAATCACAAGGTAGCCCCGCCCTAAAGAATACCCTGCTTTATCGCCTATTTTACTCTAAATGGGAACATAATTTACAAAATAAACACCAAGCTGTGTTGAAGAAGACTTGAAACTAGAGATAGAGACCATAAACTCATTAGGAAAATGTTAAATGAGGTAATAAATCAAGTGAGAAGTAGGGTCGTTTTCTCATAGACTTCTATACAATCTGACACCTTGGACACATGAAAGTATTGGACGAATTAAAAGTTAGACCTGATGATGGTGCAAAATAAAAAGCTTAGCTCACCAAAGTGGTTGCATTTCATCCTGAGAGGAACATGAATGTGTGTACCAAGTTGTGTAACAATAAATCCAATAGTTGTCAACACATTTCACTCAAAAACACCAACATCAACCTCATGGTGGCGCCAGAGGAAAAGTCATGTGATCACCAAAGTCAGCAGGTTCATCCTCTTGGGATCATGAATGTTCAATCCATCCAATAGCTGTTGAGATACTTCTGTGTGTACAAAGGTGTCTTGGCTATGTAAGGAGATTTGCTAATATTGGAAATGGAAATGCCAGCGCTATTTGTATATTGACTTTCTCGCTATAGCGATGAATTTTTCTCTGAGTGTGTACACCCTGCAGCCTCCCTACATCTGCTTCACATTTAACCTGCCTTACGACTTATATCAGATATAATTAAGTTCCTTATTATTGGAACTCTCTTTAATCATGTCCCGAGTTTCCGCCTCAGGTAGACTGTATGATCAGAGTCCCACTGTCAATGATTAATTATCTTTTTAATACAGTTTAGATATTAGCTTTATTTAAATGAATCTCTCCCTTTATTTAAATGTTTTTTCATATTGTTTGTATGTACTGTATATGTGTTGCATTGTATTATTTCATATCCCGTGTGATGTGTGTTTAATTAAATATCCATAAATAGATTTGTGGGAGCTGAACGCTGAAACACAGCAGCAGCACAAAACTATTTCTTAAGGTGCACAATATTTTATTTTTCCGTTTTACAGACTCAAAACAGAACTCAGAAATAACACTAATTGGAGCTTTCACCCCCAAGATCTTCCCTTATGCTCTCGCCTGCCCACTTCACCTCCCAATTAAACTAGACACACACACACACACACACACACACACATCACGTAGTAATCGATGGTTCATTATTATCATCCAGGACGAAAGGAGGCTCCCACCTCCGTTCCAGGCAAGACTCTTTTTCTAATGGCCTTCCGTGTACTCACTTTCACAACAACGTGAACAGAGTTCATTCCTCAGTCTCCTCATGTTGCACAGAAACTCGTTACTCACACACTCTCTCTGGAGTCTCTGCAGGTCAAGGTGGTCGCTTTTTTTACACCAATTAATTTCTTCATTTTTTTCTACATCCAACCTTTGTATTGAACATTAAGTTGTTTTTTTTACACCAATTAATTTCTTCATGAAAATTCAGGGGGGGTTTCTACATCTAGGCTTTTTATTAAAAATTAAGTTTTTTTTCTACATCCAAGCTTTTTTCATGAAAATTCAGTTTTTTTTTACATCAATACATTTTTTCATGAAATTCTGTTTTTTTCTACATCCAAGCTTTTTTCATGACAATTAAGTTTTTTTTACATGAATTCATTTTTTCATGAAAATTAAGTTTTTTTTACATGAATTCATTTTTTCATGAAAATTAAGTTTTTTTCTACATCTAGGCTTTTTATTGAAAATTAAATTGTTTTTTTACATCAGTTAATTTTTTTATTGAAAATTAAGTTTTTTTTCTACATCCAAGCTTTTTTCATGAAAATTAAATTTTTCATGTAAATTAAGTTTTTTTTCTACATCTAGGCTTTTTTATTGAAAATTAAGGTTTTTTTTACATCAATTAATTTTTTCATGAAATTCAGTTTTTTCTACATCCAAGCTTTTTTCATGAAAATTAAGTTTTTTTTAACTTTTTTTTTCGTATACTTCCTGACAGTGGTGGATGAAGTGCTCGGATCTTTTACGTAAGTAAAAGTATTAATATCACAATATCCCCCCGAGCTCCTTTACACAAACTGTGTCACCTGACTTCCCTCGTGGCAGCCCTGCACATCCTTACGATTATATATATATATATATATATATATATTATGTACACATTATAGTGCTTTACTTTTTATTGTTATAAGTACGTGAATGAGAACAGCCTCAACAATTACATGCACCCTAATTTCGGAGGCAATTCACTGTATTGGTAATGTTTTTAGTGCATTCAATTTCATTTAGTTTTCAGGAAGTTTGACATTTTGTGAAATGCGCTTATTTATGTTTGCTTCTTGATAAGAGAAGTAGATAAGACAAGTTTGATAAACTTGTTTTACCACGTCAGGTTTTTGCAAATGAAATAAAGAAGATATAACGTGTTAATTATTCAGCTTTAGAGGTTCTTACCTTTAGCTAGAGCCATGCTAGCTGTTTCCCCCTGCTTTCACTCTTTATGCTAAGCTAAGCTAAACAGCTATCTTCATATTTAATAGACAGATATGAGAGCTTCTCATTAACTCTCTGCAAGAAAGTAAAAAAAGCGTATTTTCCTAAATGTGGAATTGATGCTTTAAGCTTGATGTTCTTCACTCAGGCAGTTTACTGCAGCTCACCACACGTACGACCCCGTGCAGAGAGAGATGGAGCCAAAACGTGCAGATTTGTTGTTGCATAATTCAGCTTCACAGACAGACGGAGGGGTGAAACCTTCGCCTGCGGTTGCACATCACATGCCCGGTGCCGTCCTCAGCTGCTGGAGCAGCATGTTCCTGCTGTAGCTGCTCCAGGTGGAGCCACTTCTAACTACTTTATGTACAGTGAGCTGCATTAGCCCACAGGGGTCGTGACATGATTACAAAGGGACACAGTTCTGCGTCTTCAATCTGTATTCATTTTCTGGACTGAAATATTAGCTTTTTTTTGTGAAATCTTGGATAATTTGACCTATTTTGGCCTCAAACAGTAATTTAAATGAAACCATCTTTTTTCATTTGAGTCTTTTCTGTGTCTTCCTCCTCATATTGTGCATTTACTTCTCACTTGTGATGGTTTTTAACTACCCAGACTTGTTGGAGCGTTGTAAAGCGGCACAGCCCTGCAGGCTTTTCTGTCACGCTGATGATTTCTATTCCAAGATTCATCCAGTGGTTTTTTAAAAAAGCATATATATAGGTGCTGGAATGATTAGTGACCAGATCACAGCAAGAAAAATAGGTCAGTCGCCACACTGGAAAGCAAACAACAAAGATGTGAGTTAAAACCCAAGAGGATGAAAGACAAAGAGCTTTTCTTTTGTCTCGTATTGCTCACACACAGTCTTAATGATGGTCTGCTGATTCTGGGAAGCGACCTGCAGCCGACCTCTAAAGAAGCCTGTCTTTGATAACAGGACCGGAATAAAGTTCATGGAGGAGTAAGTTAAAAATGTCGTGCTGAATGCTGATTTAAGGTCACGGCGTGATGCTTTCACCACGGCTTCACCTCAGTGTTGAGAGGAATAATGAATACAGGAACAAAGTATCTTATAGCACAAGCTGTTTGTTTTAGCTCGTTAAATAAATAGGAAAGCTAATATTTGAATATTCCATCACTTCTATCTACTTCTATTTTAAAAATATTTTTTTTGTCATATTTATTGTAAACATTTTTATGTATTATATTATATATATATTACAATGTAATAATAATATAAATAAAGTGCATAATATAAAATGGAATAATTACATTTCCATTATATATGTAATAATTAAATGATATGTTTTGCACTGTTTTTGTGCAATTTAAAAAACAAATAATTTGTAATATTTATTGTAAACATTTTTAAGTATTATATATATATTACAATGTAATAATAATATAAATAAAGTGCATAATATAAAATTGAATAATTACATTTCCATGATATATGTAATAATTAAATGATATGTTTTGCAATTTTTTTGTGCTATTTAAAAAAAAAAACAATAATTTGTAATATTTATTGTAAACATTTTTATGTATTATATTATATATATATTACAATGTAATAATAATGTAAATAAAGTGCATAATATAAAATGGAATAATTACATTTCCATGATATATGTAATAATTAAATGATATGTTTTGCACTTTAGTGTGTGTTTTGTAGACACATTGTCTTGCATGAAACGGGTCCGTGGTGCAGAAAGGTCGTGACCGCTGGAACAAATGACCCTCACACACACACGTCACACACACTCACATGAACCTTAACTACAGCACTTTAAAAGACTAAAGATCTCTTAAATACTCCCACTTCTTTCTCTCCTCCCCTCTCCCTCTGTTTTTCAGCGAGTGCCCCTCTGCTCTGCCGGGACCTTCACATGAGAAGTAAAGCTCTGTGGATCTCGGACTTATTGCTCAGCTATGCAGTAGAAGGTGGAGGATTAGCTCAAGCTGAGCACCGGTGCAAGGATTGTGAATTTGGCCATTTCTCCATCACCTGGCGGACTGACGGAGAACATCCTCTTTGTCTCTTTTCGCCTGAACCTCCTCTTGCCCTTCTCCCGTTCTCCTTCTCCCCCTCTGTCCCCGTCTCCCAGCCATGACCCTTTTATCAGAGGACCAGTCCGTGAGGCCCCAACCCTGCCGGCTCCAGGAGCCTGGCAAACCCATCAGCGCGTCTTTGTACCCAACAGACTACACAGGCTCTAAAGAGGACTACATGGACAGTGGGGAGAGCGCTGTGTTCGGAGCCGTGGAGCCCCACAGGCACTCTCGGGGCCGCCTTATCCTCCACGGCATGGTCATGTTTGGAAGGGAATTCTGCTACGCCGTGGAGGCAGCGTTCGTCACGCCGGTGCTTCTGAGTGTGGGCCTGCCCCGAAGCCTGTACAGCCTGGTGTGGCTGATCAGCCCCATCCTGGGCTTCCTGCTCCAGCCCATCATCGGCTCGGCCAGCGACTACTGCCGCTCGTCGTGGGGCCGGCGGAGGCCTTACATCCTGGCACTGGGCATCCTCATGCTGCTGGGAATCACCCTGTTCCTCAACGGGGACGCTGTCATCTCAGGTAAGAGATGAGCGGGAGGATTTGAGAGTGTGTGTGTGGGGACGGGAAGTCTTGTTTTGGGTGCCGGCTTTGATCCAGAGGGAGTAAAATCGAATGAATAATCAGCTCTTTCAGTCAGAGAAATGGAAACATTGGAGGGCAAACAGTTGAAATCCCCTTAATCTCCTTCTAATATATGCTCATGCACGGAAATATGCAGAAGGATAATTATAGCTTGTGAAACTGAACAAATGCAAAGCGAAAAATATAATTAGATAAAAGTCACATTGATACGATCGATTCTAACTTTTCTGCCTTCAAAGCTTTCTGTTATCTCTTTTACACACTCAGGCTTCAAACGTTTATCCTCTCCAACAATATGAGAATGTTTAAAAAGACACAACCATGAAGAAACAAAAGGTCGCGCTCACACATTTAACTTGTGACTGAAGTGAAACGTTGTGACTCGTTAGGAAGGACCTGGTCCTGAGCTGATGACACGTAGAGGAGGAGACAGGACCGACAAACTCTCGCCACACGTTTACTTTGAAGAAGTACAACAACAGATCTCCTCACAAAATAATCAGCGTCTCTGCAGCCTCATGAACAGATTCACTGCTGACTTACAGCCGTATTGTTTCAGCTTCTCAGGGTTATTGACTGATCATTTCCTCCTCTGTTGTGCACACTTGGCCCTGGAAACTTTTAATGATGGAGCCCAAACAACTCTGCAAACGCGTAAAGTTTGAGGTGGTGCTCTGCGCTCTGTTTTATGAGGACACCACACAATCAAACAAGAGAAATGGAAACATAATGAGTCTTGAAGTAGCTGTGGGTCAAGTGCAGGATCCTTATTTGAAATCAAAATTCAGCTGGTTTGAAAGACATTTCTTTCGTTGTTGAATGCTGTGATTGTTGATTAAGTTTCTATTAAAAATACTGGAATGTGCTATAATCATCATAAGGACTATAAAGTATTTATTTCTTGCGACGTGCGCCGGATAAGCTGATTATTTTCCATGTTTCTCAGGGTTGGAGTGAAGGTTTGCATTGTTGTAGTCTCACGTTGAGTTTTGCCTTCAGACTTTAAACAGTATTTTTCTTTTATATTTTCTTTAATAATTACAGAAAAGTCCATGAATTTTCTCTCTGCCAGAGTACATATTTTTTATTTATTTTTTTAGTTTTTAACAGACTTATTTTCTTGCCTTTTGAATCAAACAAAATCCACTTTATTATATTAGAAGTAGACTAGAAGTGTAATAAAATATCCATACACTTCGCGACGTTGTGGTTTGTGATTCTGTGTCGATTCTCAAAAACACTGTCAAAACTTTTTAATAAATGTTTACATGATTGCTGGCAGACGGGGGTTCACTGTGCGTTGTGTTTAAACTCCCGTTTATTGCAGGATTATAATCTATTGTCAGCCATTTGACTCCTCAACTCCAACATAACAGCGTAAACTCAGTTAGCGTCCGGCCACAAAAGTACATTTCTACGCGGATGATGCTGTGTTGTTCCTACTATGACAGTTTTCCTAAAATAAGATTTAAATATATATATATATATATAATACTGCGATGCATCACCCTGCTCACAGAACCTCACAAACCCCTTTATCAGGACACGTCAGATGTTTTTTCTGCCTTCATTTCTTCTGCAGAAGCCTCGTTTTAAGACATAAACGTTACCTGTTGACAGTAGATTAAAGTTTTAGTTTCGGACCAGCTCTCTGGGCCATTCTTCTTTTTGAAGTGCTGTACAGGAGCGGCCATTATTTAGTTTTCCACGTCAACTGGCTGCAGTGCTTTGTGGGTGATGAGCGCTTTTGTTGTGTTTCGCAGCACTCGTCAGCGACAGGTCTTTGAGGAGCACATGGGCCATTGTGGTCGTGATGCTGGGAGTCGTGCTGTTTGACTTCGCTGCAGACTTCATCGACGGGCCCATCAAAGCTTACCTGTTCGACGTGTGTTCACACCAAGACAAGGAAAGAGGCCTGCACTACCACGCTCTACTCACAGGTGTGTAACGCACACACACACACACACACACACACACACACACACACACACTGCTCATCTTTTCATTTAATGCTTATGTCTTATATCTTTCCTCACTGGTTGTTTCCAACACGCATCCTGATGGATTTGCTTTAAATTCATCAGCATTTGTTGTTTGTTTCGGTGGTAATAGCTCACGTACCAACGCCGTACGGCAGTTAAATGGATCTCGTGGTGTGATGTTGGTGGGTGGAGCAGCATGTTCGCTCCGGCTTTAGATGTCTTTTTATACAGTAAGTGTGATGAGACTTTCTTGCCAAGAGTTAGATGAGCAGATTGATTGATGCCACTTTTAGGGAGACAGTTAGCTTAGCTTAGCATAAAGACTGGAAACAGGGGGAAACGGCCAGCCTGGATCTTTCTAAAGGTAAATAGATCTGCTGAACAACATCTCTTAAATTCACTAATTAATTAAATTATTATATATAAAATATATATATATAATTAGATATAATTATTTACAGCTGGTTTGTTTAATCTGAGTGTAAAATGACATGTTGTTGTTTTCCGTGGAGGTTATGTGCCAGACTTTTGCTTTGGCTGGTTACCTCCAGTGTGTCAATGTGAGATAAAGAAATATAAAGTATCACTCCTGTTACTGAATACATTTTAGCGTCTTTCAGCCCATTGTTTTGGTTTTACCGCCCACAACGTCACGGTTTTGTTTCACTCTCACTGCTCTCATCAGTGTCGTTTTACAGCCGAAGCTGTTTTCAGTGAAAAAGCTCTAAATGGTAAAAGGATTTTCTACAGGATTACTTTAGTTTTTTTATGTATCACATACTAATCATTCACGTGAACACATTACACGTGACTCGTTTCCTAAAATATTGTAACAAACGTACCTTTTTTTAAGCTTAACAATTATCTTTCACTAAAACTAACCAAGTAGTTTTGTTGTGTTTGTGTTTTTGTTTTTACGTTAACCACGTGTTAAAAACTGCGACCGTAATCCAGGAGAATTCACGTTTTTCCGCGTAATTGAGAATGCAGTTTAGCTGCATAGGAACTTAGTTTTTAGGAGACAGGGTTGTTCAGTGTTTTGCTCAAAGACACTTCCACATGCAGACAGGAAGAGCCTGGGATCGAACCGCCAACCTTGTGATCAGCCACCTAAACACTAAGTTGGTGGAGACCAAAAGCAGAGCTAAAAGAAACAGAATATTTGATAATAAATAGAAATGTTGCTCTGTACCTGCTGTATAAATTAGCAACAGTTGTCAGCTAACAAAATATGATGACGTGTCAGTTATTCGCTCAAATATATCCAGATTAAAAATAGAAAAACAGCCTCAGAATGAGCCAACACATACATTTTTGATAATTGTTTCACTAATTTGTCATTGATATCCCTCACTTGATTTGATCTGCGAAGGATCACCACATTCAACCAAATGCTTCCTTTCATAATAAGTCTCTCAGGGACTTACAGAGTGAGTGTGGCTTACTCTTTCATGTGGAACTCCTTCCTCTTTGAAGGGTTTGTAAGATTTTGAGCTTCAGTTCTGAGCGTGACATCTTGAAGGGATTTTCGTTGCCTTTTTCCCGAACTTCAACTCGTGTGCTCCTTGGCCACTTTGATACAGACATGCTGACATGTTTACCGTCTTCTCTCCCCTTCAAGTCAGAGACTTCTGAGCTGAATGCATGAAATGATTGAGCACTTGTACCGTCATCGTACTATGAAAAGAAGTGAGAGGCTTTCAGCCAGCTCATTGGGCGTAGTAGACTTCCATTAACCAAACTTCTTTCCTCTGGATGGAGAATCAAGAGTGCTTAATGTAGATCACATCCTGGGTGGACATTCAGAAACAATAACTTTCTCTTTAATTTGGAAGAGTTAACACAAAACTACCACTTTTAAAAGCTCTTCCACTTTTAATTCAGATATACTGTACTTTTTTTTTTTTTACAGTAATTTCTCATACATTCACTGCATTTGTTTTTTTTTTTTTTGCATATTTATGTTTCTTGTACACATTTTTGATTTTGTAGAATAGCTTTTACAATATTTTTTAGAATAATTCTATATTTGCTCGTATTTTAATTTCTCTTATTGTGCTTGTGTATGCACCATTATACACCAAAGCAAATACCTTGTATGTAAAAGCCTACAACGAATTCTGAGGATGCTGAAGATTGCATGTTTTTATTGCCCTCTACAGTATACATGAGACATAATGCCATATTTAGGTATCATTTTCCCACCATAACCTTACAAGATATGTTCCAAATGAGTTTTAAAATATACAGGATCAAGCTAATTCTTTTTTTCAAGAGGCATGAGGATGATTTCGGTGTTGGCGTCAGCGGTGCGTTCAGTTGTCAGCAGGCACCGGGTGGTGTGAGCATGCTAGTCAGGCAGTAATCCAGCCCTGAGCTAGTCATGTGCTGCAGTCATGGGTCTGGGCTGAGAGAGACAGAAGCCAGGCACATGACTCTTCAGACGCCCCTGCCACCGCTGGCATGTGAGGTTTGAGGAGGAGGGAGCAACAATTGTGTGTTTCTCTGGGCGTAATGTACCTTTTGTGTGAGCTTTCCACTTCCTCTGAACCTGTGGAATGAAAGAACTATGACTAATGTCTCCTTTTAAGGGCAATGGGAAAGAAACGGCATCTCACCAAAAACCAAACTTTGATTTTATCTCTTCTGAGTTGAATCCTAACAAACAGGTCTCTCCCTGTCAGCATGGGGAGACACTCCAGGTGAATAGGGTAAAACATTTAACTAATATACGTCGCCATGAACATTTAGATAAAGCAAGTTCAGAGTTCTGGTTTCATATTGTTCACATATTAGAGTCAAAGGTTTTTACATCTCTAAATACTGTCAATGTTCTGCATGTTGTTAGTAATAAAAAGCTGCATGTTCTGCATGTTGTTAGTAATAAAAAGCTCCATGTTCTGCATGTTGTTAGTAATAAAAAGCTGCATGTTCTGCATGTTGTTAGTAATAAAAAGCTGCATGTTCTGCATGTTGTTAGTAATAAAA
>CALSCE010000618.1:8240356-8253894 GCA_943593645.1 Bovichtus variegatus
TGTCTCTATGTAGCTGTTTTGGTCTCATTGTAGCTGTTTTGTGTCTCTTTATAGCTGTTTTGGTCTAATTGTAGTGGATCTATGTGTCTTTGTAGTCATTTTGAGTCTCTTCCTGGTAGATAGGGTTGTCTCTTACGCGAGACAAAGACTTTTGCACGGTGATAAACATGAAGAAAATGTGCCGACACAATCTATTCACACAGACATCCACGCAGCAGTCAAATATGTGAAGCGTGATTCAAGCTGCCTCCGGCAACAAGGAGCAGACCCCGTTTCCTCTGGTCGTCGCAGTTTCCTCTGACGAAGCTGTGAACGTTACCTGCTCTCGTGCGTTGTCACATGACATCACGCACACGAGGGAGGGCGTCCAATCCTGTTTGTTCTGCCTCGGACACGAGACGTGTGAACCAGTTTTTTCCTCCGTATCCTTTATCTGAAGTCTATACAAGAGTGCGTGTGTGTGCGTGTGTGTGCGTGCATGAGTAACGGATTAGTCACTCTCAGTGTGTGAACTGTTATGGTTCAGGGGGAAAAGGCCACAGCTGCGTACATCTGGATCCAGCTGTTTTCTCTTCACTCTCACACTTCAGACCAGCGACTGAAGACGCTTTGTTGTGCTGTCGTGCACTTTAATCTCCGGCTCCAGCTCAAGCTTTTTGTTTCATGAGTTGGGAGCAAGCGGCGTGTTTCGAGGAGGAAAATGAAATCAAAAAAGTTGTGCTAATGTGAACTTTATGAGCTCATTATGTTTTAATATCTGGGTGCAAAATACTTAAGGCAGAAAACGGAGGATTACTGGGGCTAAATGATCCCAACAGGGAAGCCAGGGGCAAAACTGCACCGTGCAGTCTGTTCCCTCTAGATCCAGAGCAGCTTCATTATATTGTGGCCCAGCGCTCTGGCTGAAATTAATTAAACACACATTTATTTAGGAATAAGGCCCCATTTGAGCCACAGTATCCCCTGAAATAATAACGAGATTTAACTGGGATTTTAGGCCCAAAGGATTGGATCAACTTGCAGGAGCCGGCTCCTCTGTTTACATCACGCTGTACTTTAGTGCAACATGTTTCCTAACAAACTGACAAATGAGTAACTGGCTGCAGATTGAGCTGCACTGTGGGTTTGGAGATTTAAGAGATCACGTGCTTCAGTTCTTCAGATATTTCAACAGGCGCATAAATCTTCGATCAGCATCTTACTTCTGCTTTCTTCTGTTTCTCATCAATTTTATTCAAATTCATCTTTCTCTCGCTGTCAAAGTCGAGTTGATTTATTGGCAGGATTATAACGACACACAGTATTGTACAAATATTGACAGTTACAACTATGCATGTGCTATAAAAAAGAAAGAAAAGTAAAACGCAGCACAATAAAAAGGGCAATGAAACGATTAACATTTAATACAATTAAATACTTAAATGAAAACTTCAGCGCAGGAAATAAAAGCTCAATCCATCAAAGCAGAAGAGTTTTTCAGTTGGATTTGACTCAAAGCATTGACATGAACTCTGTAATGTCAAAAATAAGGTGAAAATATCTTTATAATCCTCAAAATCTGCCACATTTTTACCTAAGGAGAGTTTGAGTATTTAAAAAAAAACGTGGCAAAAATGTATTTTAATGTAAAAATGGAGTTCTGTGTGTGTGTAACCTCTTTCTCTCTTTCTCTCTGCAGGGAAGTCAACTTTAAGAACTTCACTCTGCTGCAGCTGGACGAGGACTTTTCTCGGGGACGGGGCCTGGACGTCGGGGCCCGAGCCTGGAAGGGAGGCAACGTGCTGCTCTTCTTCTGCGACGTGGACATCTACTTCACCGCCGACTTCCTCAACACCTGCCGGCTCAACACGCAGCCCGGTGAGACCGACTTTCACCCTTTTGACACGTGAAAGATTGACAGTATTAACTTTACAGATGTGCACAGATGCAGTGCATGTTTTTTGGAGATGCCTTGAATTATGAGTCGCACTGTAATTGTAAAAATGTCTTTTTTAAGGATGTCCATTTGTGATTTGTAATAACTAAAAGTCTGGTCTTATTGTTAAGCCGAGTTTCAGATACCTACGACCAGAAATGTACGAGATATCTTGAATTATAATTCCAAATGCTGGAATAGTTAGTAGGACTCAAGTGAAACCTATGAAATGTTGAATCACTGTCTCGTTCTGAGGCTGCAGCTCACGGTTATCATCATTATCGATGAAACAGCTGATTATTTTCTAGATTATTCTATTAATCGCTCAATAAAAAGCCTGTCCCGGTTCCTCACAGTGCAAACTGAAGTCTTTAAATGTCAGAGAAGCAGAAGCAAGATATCTTCATAGTCGAGATGCAGCATTTCTGCATGAAAAATGACTTTAAAAAGATTAATCGATTATGAAAATAGTGCTAATCATGGCAGCTCTATCTCGCTCCCTCTCAGGTAAAAAGGTTTTCTACCCGGTGTTGTTCAGCCAGTACAACCCGACTCTGATCTACGGAAGTCCTGAACACATCCCGCCTGTGGAGCAGCAGCTGGTAACTCGCGCCAATCAAATCTTCCTGTTTCTTTTTCAAATACTCTGCAGGGGAGGTTTCCAAGTGTCTCCCACATCCCCGGACGTGTGCTCGGCTGATGTCTTTCTGTTCTGCGCTTCTTTCCTCTGCAGATGATCAAGAAAGACACGGGGTTCTGGAGGGATTTCGGGTTCGGCATGACTTGCCAATACAGGTCCGACTTCATCAACATAGGTAAATATTTGCGCTGCATCAAACCGTCTCGGCGACGCAGGGATTCGCACGCAGTGGCTCTCGGGGGCTGGTTGTCTGCGCAGGGTGGAAATGAGCTCCTTCTGCTCTGTTAATGGTGCTGTAGCTTAATGGATTTGAAAAACGTCTGAACACAAATGATTCAATATTACATTACTTTCCTCAACTGGGAGGAGATTTTATTATATTACTGTGCAGGAAACAGCCCTGAGCAGCAGCAGCAGCGGCATATATTTGCATATCTCACAGCGCGTCTCCTCGCTGTGTGTTTGTTGAGAGATATTGGCTCTCAGAACAGATTTAAATCAATTTAGTTTCCCTCCATAGTCACATCAATTAAAGGCTGCAGTGAAATTCAGAGTGGTTTATTGTTTAGGGCCCAGACACACACACACACACACACACACACACACACACACGTGCACGCGCACACACACAAGCATGCACATGCTCTGATTTAAATGTGCCGAAATGTTAAAAAAGCTGCAAGGACCGAAATCTTCCGTTTTAGGGAAACAAGCCTTTTTCACTTTCCTGCTGAGAGTTTTATGCGAGTGCATATATTTATATATGATTACATGAAATTGGTAAAGTAAATATGTAGCTAAAGCCAGCAGCGGCTTAGCTTAGCTTAGCTTAGCTTAGCTTAGCTTTATGGGTTTGCACTTTGGTTTTTGTGCCGATTAAACAAACAAGATATATTATAATACAACTATTAATATTTATTTATTATTTATTTATGTGTTTGTCCGGTTATCCTTACTAAGCATAATTAATACCGCTTTTAGTAAATGTATATATGTGGATGTAGGTTTATTTATTATATTAATATTAATATTATTTGGATGCATGAATGTATATATGCACGTATAAATATTGATTATAGTAAGAGGGGTTTTTTTTCTCTTTTTTTCTGTTTGTAGTACCAGGTTTATAAAATACAAAACAAATGTATAATTACAAAAACATGTGAACGTATTAATTGTTGTGCAGTTTTATTTTTTCCAGTTTTTGAAGTCTGCATGCACATAAACAAATGAGCTTTTCATCTGTCGGGTCTTATAGTGTCGCCCTGGAGCCTGAGCGTGAAAATGGAGCCCGAGACGGACAGAATAATCAAAATAAATCTGCAGAGAGAAACAAGAGTTTGAGCAAAAGCAGACGAGCGCTTCAGGTTTACGTGTAAAGACGCAGGTTTGAACTTGCATCGTCCAGAATGTCCTCACGCCTCCTCGTGAAACAACAAACCAGGCAGCGAGGAGACGAAGCTGATCGTGATCTCTGCAAACTCTAATCAGGATTCATGATCAACGTGCATTAAAGCAGCGCTGAAGACATAACTCGCTCAGGAATGTTTGCTTGTCTGAAAGGCTCCTTTTTACATCAGAATAATAATAATAAACATTATTTGTAAAGCGCCGTTCATGCGAGAAATGCAGCTCAAAGTGCTTTACAATAACAAGAAATAGACGTAGAATGGACATAAAAAAATGGCATAATTAATGGAAAATAAGACGGAGAATAAAACCCACTTGACTTAATAGTAAAATAAAAATAATATAAAAGTAGAATAAAGAGAATGCATAACATGAGATGGAAAATAAAACCCACTGAATAATAATAATAAAATTACAGTAAAAAAAAAAAAAAATTATAGAATACATAACATAAGATGGAAAATAATAACAATAATACTAAATTTAATCAAATTTAAATAAAAACAGAATTCATAAAATTTTATTTATTTTTTTTAAATTTTATTTATACATTTTAAAAGAACTGCAGCAACAGAAATGTTTTTTTTACATTTTTTTTTATTTAACTACCCATTATGTTTCTTCCTTTACATAATACATTTACACCAAACTTCATAAACCTGTCCTTGGTATTTATGAGTATCTGCGCTTCAAAGCAGCGTCTGTCATCACCTTTAACTGCGCAGCAGGAACTGATTTTCTCTGGCTGCTCCAAAGGCCGACAATAATGCTCCAAGCGGCAATAAAGCCTGCCGGTGCAAGTCCAAAACTTCGTGTGGGTATACCTGGTGGTGCAAGATAATAATAATAATAATAATTACAGCTGGGGATGCTGATACTTTTATTAACATGCTTCCAAAAAGGAAAAACAAAAGAGCTTTGTTTGTAGCCAGCGGGACCTTGATGCTATAATACGTTTTTGTTTTACGCTTTTACATCTGCTCTTTTATCTGCAGGAGGTTTTGACATCGACATCAAAGGCTGGGGCGGCGAAGATGTCCACCTGTACAGGAAGTACCTCCATAGCAACCTGCTGGTGGTGCGAGCGCCGTCACGCGGCCTGTTCCACCTGTGGCACGAGAAGCACTGCGCCGATGAGCTCCCTCCGGACCAGTACCGCATGTGCATGCAGTCCAAGGCCATGAACGAGGCCTCGCACGGCCAGCTGGGCATGCTGTTCTTCAGGCACGAGATCGAAGCGCACCTCCGCAAACAGAAGCAGCAGAACTCAAACCCCAAGAAGACATGAGGACGTTAAAGACGGTCGGGTCATAAATCACCGCGGCGGCTGCAATCATGACGCATGTGAGCTGAACTTTAGCAGATTTTAAAGGAATAGTTCAACAGTTTGGAAACCCCGCTTCCTTGCCGAGGGTCAGATGAGACGTCTGTACGCTAAATATGGAGCTCGCGCCAGCAGGTGATTAGCTTAGCTTAGCATAAAGAGGGGAAACGGCGAGCCTGAAAACAGCTGCCTTCAGGGACACGTTACATCTCTAATCCGAAAACCAAAAGTGACAAATGACGATTTATTTTGCGCCAATTGTCAAGAAATAGAAAGGAAAGTATTTAGTTCCCTTTGGCTAATCGTAGCTCTGTTTCTAGTCTTTATGCTAAGCTAAGCTAAGCTAAGCTAACTTAGTTCTGACTGTAGAGTGGTTTCAATCTTTAACGCTCAGCAAGAAAGTGAATATTTCCCCAAAAATGTCAAACTATTCCTTTAATAAAAAATGTGAAGACTTTTTTTTTTTTTCACTTTTCAAGGACTCGGCGCACTTGAAACATAAAATTAAGACGAATCAAAACTGACTTGAGGAATTCATCGACACGACTGGAGCGGGACGTCCTGCCGGAAACATCCATCTGTGCTTTAAAGTTTGCATCTTCATCCGTGACTGCAGGAAGGAAACACGGCAGGTGTGTGTCGGAGCTGCAAAGTGTGTCTGAGCTGCCTCCTGTGGATCAACCCTGAGCGACCTGCGGGTGGCTATGTGCAGGGAAACAGCGCCACCTAGTGGACGGACAGTGCGCAACACGTCAGTGCATAAGAAATGAAGGACTAGCCTGGAATGGCCTTGTAAAGCATATTTTTTATAAATTATTCATTCCTTTATTTATGTTTGTTATTAATTCGTAAATGCCACCATGTATGATGGTTATTATTTCAGATGCAGGCAGTATTATGTGCGGGTCATTCACCTCTATAATGAAACGGTGCCGAAAAACATGCTATGAATGTCAGTATTTTTGTTTTGTTTTTTGTCTGTAAAATTACCATTTTTCTCAATAAGCCTTGGAAATATGAGACGTGTGTATTAAAGCCCAAAAATATATGTAAAGTTTATTTTTTAAATGATAAAACATAGTGTAGACTAATTTGTGGACACATAATGGATATATAAAGGAAAGGATTATTGGTCAGAATAAGACTTATTGATCTTTTATTGATCTTATTACAAACTGGACATGTTAAAGGTTTAGAGATATTTAAATATACTGCCTCAGTCGCTCCTTTATATTAGTTTTAATGTAAATTTAGCACTTAAATCAAAGCGAGCTGCACTTTTGGTGGACGACCAAAGATGTGAAAAGGCACTTTTTTGAGTATTGTTTTTATTATTTTTCGCTGAAACATTCCTTGAAAAGAAAACACGTTGAATGACTTTGAAATGTAAATTTCAAGTTATTTTTTCACGTCATGTAAATAAGTTGAATAAAACATATTTGTGCATTAAGTATGTTTCATTTATTTGTTTTTTATTAATTATCAAGTACTTTCTAGTTTTAAGGAGAAATGTCAGACAAATATATTAAAGATTGAAATTATTACTTTTTACTTTTTCACAAGTCCTTTGATGATACATGTAATAATACATAAATATATTTAATTTAATCTTTTTTTGTGTTCAGTATTGAGAAAATAAATAAAACCTTATGAAATAAATAAGCATATAAATGAATATAGACAGAATGTGTAATATAACGAGGGAAATTGTGAAATAATCCAACACATTTTGTTAAAGCTCAGCTCATTATTATGTTAAATGTTATACTATTGAGCTTATTCGCACTAGAACAGAGTTTATTGAGCTCATTTAATTTCAACAGGCTTACTTTTAGTTTTTAGTTTTGTATCTCACATTTTTCCCGAAGGCTGTTTTTCTATTTCAGAATTACAATTTTTCAAAATCGCAAAGTCTTCACCTGTCAATCAAGACAAACGGGGCAAAGACGGTAACGAGAGAAGAAAATAAATAATTAATTTAAACGGTTTCTTTATCAGACTCACAGGTGGGACATTAAAGTATATATTTCATTATATTTTAGGGAAAAAAAGCAGTCGTCCCATGAGCCCAAAGAGTAAATAATGATGAGAAAAAGGAGCATAATCAAGTATTTGATATCTATGAACTCAATGCACACAGTATTATAAATAAAAATCATATGGAAAACATTTCACAAACACAATATGTTAGTGTTTTTTCCTCATTTTTAAAAAATCCTGACTTTGACTTTTGATAAAAGTGATTTTTAATGTGATCTAAAAATGTTTCACTGTTAGATATTCACCCAAACTATGTCCGTACCATTACAGCCTTCATGAAGTTTATATTTATTACATTAGTTTTAGTACACATAATTAAAGTGTATGACGTAAATACATATTTTTAAATACTACTGAAAGTTTGGAGCTCATATGTGTTGGTTTTCATCACAATATCCTGAAATATTTCAGTATTTTATTAGTGTAGCTTAACCTCCAAACCACTAGATGGGGTCAGTGAGCTGAGAGCTGAGAGCTGTGATGACCTACCTTCCTCTTTGTTCCTGAAGTGTGCATGCCATGGTGAGTTTAATGATCACAGGTAATTAACATACACACACTGACATTAGTGTACATTGGCAGTAAAGTTTATATAACGTGGAATGTAAGAGTTTGGTGTTTTCTTAGCACTATATTTCAATTTAGCCTCATTTCTTCTTGGATAGATGATCTCTAGGTTATTTAACAAGTGTTAAAAACTGCCATCTTAGAAATCCTTTGAAATAAACAAAAGGTTTTGAGAGCTGTTGTTTTATTTAAAATGTGAACTCTTGGTAGATACAAGTGTGGGACATTTAAAAATCTATTCTAGATCATTTTGGTTGTGTTAATGCACATGGCTTACATTTTGGCAAGGGAGCTCCTATACTAAGTCCATAATAAACTGTGCAGCTAAAACGTCCCCATTTAAACCCATTGAAACCACAATGTTGGATCCCACGGCCATTACAGCAGGAACACATGCTTTCTATTATATCAGGCTTCACATCTAGATCCCCGGCTTTAAATACATTCTAGCTTCCTGCACAAAAAGTAAAAACGCATCAAGAAATGAATGTTGTACTTAGAGTTTTATCTTTTTGGACATACTATGACTTTAAAAATATATATATTTGACATACTGTACTATGACTTTAAAGATATATATATTTGACATACTATACTATGACTTATTTTTCACTTTTTTTTACATACTATACTATGACTTTTTTAATTACATGTTTTTTTTGAATTTTTTGACTACTATAACTTATTTTATTTTTTTGACATATACTATGACATTTATTACATTTTTCGACATACTATACTATGACTTAAAACATTTTTTTTGACTTACGACTTTTTTTTATTACATTTTTAACATTTTCTGACATACTATAACTTTTTTTTTTTTGACATTATATTATGATTTTTTTTTTTTTTACATACATTTTTTTTTTTTTACATACATTTACTATGACTTTTATTTTTCAAATTTTTTTATATACTGTACTATGACTTTTTTAATTACATTTTTTTTTTTAGTTTTTTGACATAATATACTATAATTTTTTTATTTTTGTGACATATACTATGACTATTTTTTATTCCCTTTTTTACATTTTCTGACATACTATAACTTTTATTTTTCACATTTTTTGACATACTATACTATGACTTTTTTAATTACATTTTTTTTTTTTGACATACTATACTATAACTTATTTTATTTTTTTGACATACTATGACTTTTTTTTATTACATTTTTTGACATACTATACTATGACTTAAACATTTTTTTTGACATACTATACTATGACTTAAACATTTTTTTTGACATATGACTTTTTTTAATTACATTTTTTACATTTTCTGACATATACTATAACTTTTTTTTTTTTTTTGACATTATGCTATGATTTTTTTTTTGACATACTATACTATGATTCTTTTTTATACTTTAAAAAATATATTTTTTGACCTACTATACTATGATTCTTTTTTAAACTTTTTTTAAATATATTTTTTGACCTACTATACTATGACTCAAAGTTAAGGGAAGTTAAGGGAAACTTACTTACTGAATGACCGATCCTTCGTTAATTGCATCTCTTACTGTTGTGAAAGCATGTTATATTTTTAGATAAAGACTTAACTCTGTCTGAAACCCACTTCCACATTTGTAAAACCTTTTTTCTATTTGAGAAAATGCAAAAAAAAAAAAAAGGGCGATTTCACTGTTTGTTTGTTTTTCTCATCTAGACCACATTGGACCAGGTCCAGATAAATAGATACATCTGGACTAGATTATCCCAGAGAGGCTAAAGATTCATAAAAGCAAAAAAAAAAATGTTAATGTTTTATTTGTAAGGCTCTTCCCGAATCGGAAACTCGTATTTCCGATATTCCCGCTCGCACGTGAAGGCAGCAGCAGGTCCGCGCAGCCGCGTAATGATCTTTTTCTTTTTTCCGGGTTCGTCTCGTGTGCACCACCGGACCCGGGCCACACACACACACACACACACACCGGACCTCGGCCACACACACCGACACAGCACCGGGCAGGTGTCCGTCCACACACACACACACACACACACACACACCCTCCCGTGAGAGGTCGTTCGTTTTACTTACCGGCGTTATCATGACACACGTCGCGAGTTCTCGACTCTGCTGCAGCTCACCGCCCCCCGACAACAACAACAACAACAACAACAACAACATACGGTCTTGTTGATTTCCGTCCTGCAGCCAGGGAGCTCTCGCGGTTCCGTGTGAGGGCGTTGACCCTTTTAACTCTTTTATTTTGTGCATCATCTGCTCCCATTTGTCTGCTCGGAAACGAGCCCCGCAGCGGCTGCAGGGACGTCCCGAGGAGGGCGGCCCTCCCCCCCCTGCTGCTGCTGATCACAGCAGAGGAGCCACCAGTCGAGCCAGAGACGGACGAGAGCAAACATGTTCGAGGCCCGAGGAATCCCCTTTGTCCTGCTGGACATCACATGTCTCATCCTCGGTAAATATGTCCCTGCTTTTTTTTGGTGATATTCTGGCTGTATGTCGCTGCTGTTATTGCTGTAATCCGATTAGTTCTGATATATAATCCCACTGTGGGATATTTAACCGCTTGCCATCACGTGAAGGGAGTGGTGGTGAATGTGAGATAATCGTTTTATTTTAACCTCCTAATTGCACCACTAATCTTTCATTTATATCATATATATATATATATTTATATTTATATTACAATCAAGAATTAATGTTCTTCGTTTCTATTGTATGCAAATTAGTGTGACTCCGAAGTCCTTCCAGTATTGATTAAAATTATGCTTTTTCTTGGGTGCAACAATATGTAATAATGCAATATAATAGTTATAATTATGGTGGTCTTATTCTCTCTAACTAAGGTCTGCTACAGTGTCTTTTTAAAAAAAAATTAAAGTAGATTTAAAACAAAAAAACTTAAAATCTGTATTATTTTATGCTATTATTAATATTCCCTTTTTAAAATAATAATACACCTTATTTCACTCCCTTTTTTTATTATTATTATTATTATTATTATTATTATTATCTTAAATGTTTTGACCTTATTGTAAATGTTTTTATATTGTAATAGGCCAGTATATGTATGTTTTCCTTCTTTTCTCTGCACATTGAATCCCCACCTGTTGTGTGAAATATGCTATATTTAAATGGTCTTGACTTCCATTGTGAACGTTATAGTGAATGTGTTGAATTCTGGCATTAGTCACATTTTAAGTCCACACACACGCCTATAAACTGGTTTCTGGAGCAGAGTGTCTCCACACAGAATCCTGCAGACGCGACACTTTTAAATGTTGTGTTTATCAGAGATGTTTCTAAAAAAACAACAAGTCACTCAAGCATGAAAAAAAAAAAAAGCAAATTGACTTAAGGAATCAGTCGAGGAAGACCAAAGAGCGAGCAGCCCGACTGATTTCTGCTCATTTAAACTAAACGCAAGTTTTTCTCACAATGAATCCAACGTGTTGCTGAGAGCAGTGACGAGCGTCCAGGCTGGTGTAGATGTTTTAAACCCCGTCAGTTTCCTGGACGTGTAACCACACGTCTCAGAAAGTCTAAAATCATTAATGGTGGAGCGCGCACTCTCACGCCCTGTGAGTGTATGTGCCAGCTGGGTTAAAGCTGTGGTGAACTACCGTTGATATTTTGCATCTAAAACCACAGTTTCGATTGTAAAACATTTTCAGAAAGTGTAGTGAAGTTGGATTTTTAAAAATCATTCTAGAAATGCTCATGATTTCGTACGGATTCAGTGTCGCAGAGTCGGCTCAGACGCGTGTTTCTGGTGCGTTTAAAGTCTGATTATGAATGATTGATGCACGTTGAGGTATATCTGATAAAGTCTATGTGAAAATTGTGAAAAGAAAATGTGCTCGTAGGATGTTTTGATGATCCTCTCTAGACTACAGCTGCAAAGAATCATCTATTAGTTTCTTTTAAATTCTTCTTTAAATTCTCTGGATATCTTTGAATTTTGGACAAAACAAGACATTCGATGACGTCATGTGAGGAAAACATTTTGTAGACCAAATAATCAACAGATTTTTCGACCAGTGGAAGTAATTAGTTCTTTGCAGGCCGACTCCACATGTTTCAAAACGTATAAAATGCTTGGAACAATACTTTGTCTGATTTTGGTTTTTCCATAATTAAGTTATTTTAGTCCTTCTTCCTCGTTGACGAATCCAGAATCCATGCAAAGATTGTTAGATTTGTGTCCGACAATATTGCTAAACTTCAGAGGTTTCAGACTTATTATTATAATTATGTTTTAATAATGCTGTTTGGATGACTGATGCAGACACAAACTGGATTAGTCTGCACAGACTATTAGATTATAACCAAGTAATCTGTTTTCAGACTGAGGCTGTTGGAAGCGTCATGCATGTGACTGAACATGCACATGCATGTCGGAAGGTTCGGCCTGATAATGTGAGAACTGAGAGATTTCTTTGTTTCCTGCAGAGCATAACGTGCAGGCAGAGGGTTTCATTTGTGCTGGTTTTGCTTTGTTTTATTGACACAATGAATGTGCAGGTTGTCAATGAGTCTGCGTGTAATTATGTTAAAATATCCACATGTTTCTCTCTGCCGGTGTTTGTGTAAGGACGTCATTGAAGCTGCACGGTAATGAGAGCGAGTTAAAGTGTAACAGGTCGACTTGCTGCAGATTTAAAGCGACTTGAAGTCCTGCCGTGTTTCTGTCCCGACTTCCTGCCATTTCCAGCTGTTGTAGCCGATCAGCTCGGGATGGCACAGCTGACGGCGTCAACAGCTGCAGAAATACCAGGCAGAGTTAAAAAGCAGTTTACGGGAAGTTTGTGCATCTTCGTGTGCTTGTTGATGTGCATTACGGCTCATTGTCTGCGTGAATAAACTGCATTTCCCCGCTACACAGAGATCTAAACCGCAGCGTTGCATTCAGACTTTGAACTGTCAAACGTCATCAATGTAATCTGTCATCTTTATGGTTTCTTATCTGTAAGAAGTGCTCGTCTTATGCAGACCAACGTGTTCCGAAACAAAAGCCTCCCTGCTGAAAAACTGCCCAAAGACGACGTCATTGTTTGGTGTAATGACGTCACTGCTGTCAATGTTTTCACTCAGCGTTGCATAATGTTGCACATTTTCTGAAGCTCAGGGTCAAAGGACCAAAACTAACCATCGACTCGATCGTACCGACACGAGCTGTCCACGTACGCGGATGTAGCTTATTTTTATGAGCCGTTTTGTTTGTCTAAAAGCGATTTGAAAAGACGTTACATGTCCATCCTACACACACGTCATGTCAAAGTAATGTCAACACTCACTGCAACGGCAAATTCAAGATGAAAATAGAGCCAAATAAATGCTCTAGTTACTCCTGTTTGAGTAACGTGCCCGGCAGTTTAAGGAAATCCTTTTAAAATGTAATGTTTTTAAAGATTTATGTCTTCATTAGGAGCCAATGAGTGTTGTAGCGTTTTGAGAGACAGACTAACAGACTGAGAGACGGACTGAGAGACGGACTAACATACTGAGAGACGGACTAACATACTGAGAGACAGACTAACATACTGAGAGACAGACTAACATACTGAGAGACAGACTAACATGCTGAGAGACAGACTAACATGCTGAGAGACAGACTAACATACTGAGAGACAGACTAACATACTGAGAGACAGACTAACATACTGAGAGAC
>CALSCE010000618.1:8268894-8294110 GCA_943593645.1 Bovichtus variegatus
TAAAAGCCATGTTGTACCTTGGCAGCGGTGGAAGAAGTATTCAGATCGTTTACTTGAGTAAAAGTACAGAAGTTTTTTCAGCAAAATACACTTAAAAGTACTCGTTCGGTAGAAAAATGGCCGTGACTGATATATTACAAATGACATCATTAGATATTGGATATAGTTATTACTGATGCATTAATGATGTAGCATCTTTTGTGAAATGTTGGATATTTTTGCCTGTTTGGGGACTTGAGTAATCTGAGAAGCTTCGAGGGGAATTAATTTTGGTTAACTGTCACATTTCAGATGTGTACGAGTTGTTAAAAGGGCCTCAACGACACACGGCTTTCCTGTGTCATCAGCCAAAAACAGGAAGAACCAAAAGGTTCATCTTTACCATGTATTTTATTAGATAATTATGTGTTTTTTATATTAAATCTCAATCTAAAAAGTAACTATTGCTGTCAAATTAATGTGGTGAAGTATAAAGTACAACAAAATATATATATCTACCTTCAAAGACGTCAGTCATCTTGCAGATTTGAGCAAACGTGGCGCCGTTAGCCCAGGCGTAGACCACATCCATGAGGTGCGGCTTGAACTGGTTTAGATACGTCTCCTCGTCCACCTCCAGTTTGGCGTCTGCAGAGACTTTGGCGATGCGCTTCGCACACTCCTGAAGAAAAAAAAAAAAAAAAAAAAAGAATTCACATTTACACCAAATTCTAACTCTCGTTGATCAGAAACAAAGAGTTTGGTTGAGCTCGCTTCATGTCGTCTCACCTGCATTTGTCTCAAAGGAGCTGCTAGTTGTTCCGTCAGTTTGGGCATCTCACTGGCCTGGAGGGCAAAACCACTTCATTAATGTTGTGACAGCAAAAATATAACATTCATCCTGTAGTTAGTGTTCAAAACTCCAGACGAAATACATTCCTGTTGAGAAGAAACCCATCTACTCTCACTTTATTATTTCTAAATAATTCTCTTTAGCTTCTGTTTCAATCTGCCAGTATTAGCGAAAGACAACATTTTATGGATAAAGGCTTTGACGGGGAACGAGCTTTGGGTTAGAAGGGAGGATTGACACCACTCTCATATCTGTACAATATGAAGCTGCAGCCAGGGAACGCATGTGTAGCGCGCTAGCTAACGTTAGCTCAACTAGCAGCAGGTGCTCTTTAATGGCGGACAGCTGCACACGCACACTGGTCCGGTTCACGCCCCTCTTTAGACAGAAAGGTCTTCTGAGGGCTGCGCTGATGTCGAGCCAAAGAAAAGGTTTGTTAAAGCGCCCGGCGCTGGATTGCCTCGTTGAGAGAACAGGCTTCATCAGGAAAGACAAACACGCGTCAACCTCAGGTTTCTGTTTTGGTTGCAGTGCAAGGGGAGAGGCCAAGAATGCGACTGGAGCTCGACTGTGTGGGAATCAAGCGTTTGTCTCAGTGTTCGGGGGGAAAAAGGGCTTAATATCTGCTAGAGTTAGAGGAATTATTTGCGTTTGTTCGTACGTTCTCCTGGAAGACGAAGCAGGACAGCAGGGCGGTGGCTTGTTCCACCGTCAGATCGTTGAAGAGGCCGTTGAACACCATCTCCGTCAGCAGGAGCTCGTCGCCACTGCAAGAATGACAGTAGACTTTATTACTATATCAACAATATCTTAAACTGTTTTACTAGAACAAGGAAGAGACGTGTGTGTGATTCTGTGGAAGTGTGGCGTGTGTGTGTGTAGGAGTACGTAAGGACAGATACACACAATATTTCACCAAATAAGACCCAGAGTCCCCGTCAAACATCGTCACAGACAAATCTGCGCTAAAGCAGAAGAGCTAAAAGCTAAAGCTGCGTTTAACAACACAACGTATGTGAACAAGTTCACTTTTTAAGCGATTTTGCCAAGAAATCTGTCCCGTAGGTCGTGCATAAGTAGCAATAAGTCGGAAGCTCAAACTAATTGTGTGCTGCGTCCTTCCCGACCTGCTAATTTCACAGGCGACCCGCCCTTTCATCTCGATGACGTCGGAGGGACTGGCGAAGCCGAGGCGTCGCAGAACTCTCTTCCTGCACTTCAGCTTGTCCATCTGCAGGACGGTGCGAGCTTTCTTCAGCTCTCGCTTGGCTGTTCGAACATCTGCTGCGATCTAAACAAAAAACACAGACGCACGGTGTTAAACCTGTGAGAAGCTCTTCCAGGGTTGTTCTAGAACCCCCCCTGTTATTATTATTATTAACAGCTGATACTACCAGCTGTTTCCTGCATGAGATCATTTGAAACGCTACATCGTGAAGGAGTGAAAATATCATCGGACAACAGATGTTCATGGGCCTGCTCATCTGTCATCGATGATGCGCATTACACACTTTCACCTTTACAACACACACACACACACACACACACACACACACACACACACACACAGTTTAGACTCTCTGATGCTTGTACTCCCTGTAGCGAATGCTGAAAAGTACGACACCGTATTAGGGCCATTAAAGATTTTAAACATGTATTAGAGAGCGAGGCTGGTGGGGTAATATTCAGAGAAAGTAAACTGAATTTCCCAAGTTACAGTGGTACATTTACGAGAAAAGAAATAGGATATTCTAAGAGATAAACGTGGTAAATTTAACAGAGAAAAACTCACAAATTTAGGTGTAATAATCTCCTAATATTCTGAGATTTTAGGCACAATACACGGCGAGCAGCGGCTTTTCAAGTTTATCCAACGTGAAGTGAACCCATGTGGGGGTTTATCCTCGTAAATTTACGCCTTGAATGAACACTGTTCTAGGAAAGCTTTAGTCAACTACATGGCGTCAAATGGGGTTTAACTTTAAGAGCCATGAGGTGGTGTGTGTGTGTGTGTGTAAAGTGGGATGAGTGGAGTTAAGATTGAGGATTAGCTGCAGGCAGATGCCAAGAGAGGAACAGGTTAATCTCTGACAATCAAACAAGGTAATCCAGTTTTAACTGACACACACACACACACACCCACCCACCCACCCACACACACACACACACACACACAGATGTAAATGTTTATGCAAATTGTCAAACATGGTCTGCTTTGCTTTGCATCCATCAGACTCTGCTTCCTCCCCCGATATGAACTAAAGTAAAGTGACTTGATCTTTGTGTAAAATCAAAACACACACATACACTCGTGTGTGTGTGTGTGTTTGTCTATTTTTGCTTTGCTTCCTAAAGTGGATCCACAATATTAAGCACTAAGCTCTGAATACTCTCGTGCTGAACTTCTTTTTGTGCTGGACATGCGGCTGTGTTTTGTTTTCATTCTGAAAGAAATGTACGATCTGTATTTTGGAGATTCGTTTATTTCACGAGAATCTTATTTATACCTTTCTATAATACAAGTGTGCATTATGCAGTTTTCTGGTTTGGCCTTGTCCCTGCAAAGGCACAGAGAGAATGAATGCGAGAACATGTGAATGCTTTGTTTCTCTACAATAGAGAAAACGCTTCCGCTGGCTCGATGTGACGTGATGGAGGTTTTCTGTTATCTGACCTATATCTGAGGGCGCGGCGCTGTATGACGCTCTTGCTTTCTTCCTGTGTTTGTTTGTCGAGTATATATATATATATATATATGGCCAAAGCTGACATGTCTGGCAGGAAAAGACAAGGAAAGGTCACAGATCGTAATCTAACAAAAAAGGTAGACAATGCAGATGAAAGGGAAGGTAAAAGTTAGAATAATGCAACAGAAACCCAACGTTCAGCGAGGCGGGACACTCCGCTAACAAACACCAGTTTCTCACCAGAGCTTTCTTCTCGCAGAGGGAATACACACACTCCAAGTTGGGGTCGCTGTGCAGGGGGTGGGAGTACATGCGGTGCTCAAAGGCCTCCACTTTCTGAATGACTTTCTTCAGCGCGGGGTCTTTGATGCCCATGTCATCCACGGGGTCGAGCAGAGGAACGCCATCTGGGAAACGTTTCTGCACCTCCTGCAGACAAAATGTTCGGAGGCAAGGAAAAGAAAGAGCAAACATTTACATGCTGATTTCTGCTCAGTTCTGGCAGCTCCGTTATCTTGGCTTCGACGTGGCTGTGATTTGTACCTGTATAGACTTGAGCATGAGCTGCCTGTTGTCAAAGGGCCGCAGGTCTTTGGGGATGTAAAGCCGAACTGAGCTGATGGAAGTCAGGAGATGGAGCATCACTGGGACCACCTGCACAGAACATGAGTTATAGCCACCTCACAAACATGTGGTCGCATTCCTTTTATTTTAATTACATTTGAAGCTTCTATTGAGATTTTTTGAATGAAGCTTCGAAAGTGAAAAAAATAAATAAAAATCCTTAACTTGAATTAAGTGATTCATCTGAGTAAATGAGTTGGTCTTTAAAAAAAACATTTTTTAATTAACTTTCTTTAATGAATTTAATTCGTTAGAACGCGCACATTTTTTCTAAAAAAATATTTATATTATAATATAATATAATAATAATAATAATAATATAAATATTTTTATTTATAAATATATATATTTACATTTTTTTTTACCACAGTGAAAATGTTTTTGAAAGATTTAGACTGAAACTGAATATTTAATTAAATTAAACATATTGCGAATTTTGGAAATTATTGCATTTATTTTTTCCTCAATAAATTTTGACTTTTATTGTTATTGTGAGTTATTGGAAATGTTTCCATCACACGAGTCTGAAACAATCTAATTCTACTAATATTATAATACTAATAATATTAGTGTAGCCTCATCTTTATCCAACACTGTGCACAAATACTGGCTATTAAAAAGAAAAAATGGACATAAATAAATAAAGAAAGCTTCACAGCTTTTGAATGTTGAATTTAAATGACAACGTTATGTAAGAAGCTACATATTTGTGCATGTAATGTGTAGTTAAGAGTGTGTTTGTGTGTTTGCTGCACCCACCTGCATCTCTCCAGTCTCCCCTGAAGCAGCAGGTTTCGCCGCCTCGGTCGCAGCGTCTTTCACGCTCTCCTTACTACAGTGGACTAAAACCTCCACCACGTACAGCGGCTCAGAGTCTGTGCTGGTCTAAATGGAGAAATGCACATTTATTAGTCGCAGCCACGTGTGAACGGACTCGTATACGTGTGACGCCAACTTACCTTCACGTTAGACTTCTTGCAGAAGTTTACAACAACTCCCCAGCCGAAGTCAGCGTCATCATTTTTTACCTGCGGGATCAAAACGAGAGAAATTAAACGACACGTTGAAATGAATATTTGTTGTCCCGTCGTCAAACTGCGAGTGCGTGAAGCTCTACCTTGACGAGTCGCCCCGGCTGCAAGAAGGGCAAGCAGTATTTGGGTTTGTGGATGAACTCTTGTATCTCTTTGCTCAGTTTGGCCAGCTGCTGTCGGATTTTAAAGTACGTGACCACACCCTCCTCGTTGGGAATCTCAATGCCGTGGTACTGCTCCTCATACTTCTTAATTTCTGCAGAGAGAAACCAGCCACATAATTAAAACTCAAACTAGAGTTCTGCCACAAAAGGACAGATTTATATTTTAGCATCTTCCACTGAAATATATTTCTTGAAGGCTTCTTGCATATCGACCCCGAGATGGAAAATAATTCACACCAGACACGTAATAATAAAAACATGTGTCTGTTTAAATCTTTAGCACGTCTCATCACACAGAACTGTTTGGCATGTATAAATGATATAATAAAAACTGTGGGAAGCTTTCTCTCACGGCACTGCATGTGAATCCAGTACGCAGACATCCCTGCATCAGCAGAGTTTCTCTGCAGGTTACTGGCTCATCCAACATTGTGTGTAGGTGTGGAAACAGATGCTTACTCTCCACAACCCCAGGCAAAGCCCTGTAGTGCTGGAACTGGTAGAAGGACTTCTCCAGCATGTACTCTGGGTTGATCTCCTCCACACGCAGCAGGTTGAGCACCATGTTGTAGGTCAGGTGGAAGGCGCTGTTCAGAGGGTCTGCTGTGCCCTGCACGGGACGATGGAAACCACAGAAGACAAAAAGAAACACTTTAATTATATACAGCATACATATATTTTTAAATAATTAAAAAAAATCTAAGTAAAAAAAAAAAATAAAGATTAAAAAAATAAAATTAAATAATAAAATTATAAAAAAAAAATAATAATAATGATAATAAAAAAAATATAAAAAAATTAATTAAATAAAATAAATTAAAAAAATAATAATAATGAAACAATAATAATTATAATATACGGCTGTGATTGTGTGTCTTGATAATGTTATTGTTTTACTAAAAGTGAGAAAAGTTATCAGGTCTAAATAAATGAACAAAAGTAAATTTTCCTCAAGTACTACAATTTTGATGTACTTGTACTTTACTTAAGTATTTTCATTTCCTTCTACTTTATACTTCTACTCCACTAAAATTCAGAGGCAAATGTTGTACATTTTACTACACTTTATTTAATAACTTTGGTTACTATAAAATATATATATATAAAAAAATAATAATAAATAAATATATATATATATATATAAAAATATATAAAAAATTAAATAAAATATATATATATATATATATAAAAAATAAAATAAATAAATAAATAAATAAAAAAATTAATTAAAAAAATATATAAATATATATATATATATATATATATATAAAATATATATATATATAAAAAAATATATATATAGAAATATATATAGAAAATATATATATAACCTGCACTTGTACGCAAGTAAAGCACGTCGCAGCCATATGCACAGTACCTTCAGCAGCTGTTTGCCCACAGATGGACTCATCTTCTCGTCCACCATGAAGATAACTATTCCCCTGTCGTCCATTCCTCTCCTGCCGGCTCGCCCGGACATCTGGATGTACTCACCTGATGTAATCTGGAGCGTATGAAAACACACAAGACATTAAGAAGACAGGGAAGTGAACATGAAATATATTTATTCATCTGACAAAGACTGGGAAAAGAGGGAGCGAAGCATCGTGATAATGAATATAGATGAGATATTTCAGTAATTAAAGTTTGGCCAAGTAGCTGCTTTGGAAACATCGAAATGTAGATGATGAAACCGTCTCGAGGGGGAAAATGAAGACGCGTACGATGATAGATGGCTCATCGTTGGCTTGGAAATTAAATCTATCCGAATCGGCCTCAAATTAACATTTCAGCCCAAAATGACGCTTTAATTATAGGCAGCAGACGGCAAACGGGTGCAGCAACTACGTCTGCCGGATGGAGGTTAATTTTCGCATAAAGAAATCTACCTTTTATAGATAGTAAAAGTACAATATCGTGCATCTCTATAAGAGACTGAAGCCTCTGGGATTATTCCCTGTGTCACACATGGTTCTGATTTAACACATCTCCTGGTTTTTAAGCAATAAAAATCCCAAAATTAACAAGAATTAAAGAAAATCTGATTATTTTTGTGTTGGAATGACCTGATGTTGCAGGATCAGAAAGAGGAATGTGAACCGTGTGCATTTAGACGTGTGAGCGAGTGCCTGCGTGGAGCTTTGGCAGCGGCGGCGGCACCAGATGTTCCCCATGAACCTCTTGGAGCGCAGTTTCCCTCTCGTTCACATTCTCCTCAAGCCTTTAGTGTGCGAGCTGCAGATCCATGTGTATGAAGTGAAGCTGAAGGGTGCTTTCTAAGTGACGGCAGCTCCACACACACACACACACACACACACACACACAGACTCACCCACCCCTTATAAACAAAACGTGGCTGTTTATGTGGCGGTGCAAGCTGCAGGACTTGAAGACCTTATACAGGCCTCAGAGCAACACACTGACAGCTCCACACACACAGAGCTGCTTTAAAGAGACAGCTCACTTTACGGAGAGTCGAACGATTTGATTGGCTACTCATTGACCCTCAAAAAGGCAGAGAAACTTTTCCAAAGATGGACGCCTAGTTGTCAGAAAACACACTTTTCACATCTTCACAACAACAGATATGTGCAGTTCCACAACAAACTGCGCTTGTGATCATTTCCTTATGTTGTATAATGTTATTATGCGTGTGTGTGTGTGTGCGTGTGTGTTCTTACAAAGCGGTGATTCTTGCCATCAAACTTGCGTGCGCTGGTGAAGAGCACCGTGCGAGCCGGCATGTTGATGCCCATGGCGAACGTCTCTGTAGCAAACAGCGCCTGAAAGGAGATTTAAAAAGCCAGCGTTGAGTCATTTCACAGGTTAAAAAGAGTTTAACCTGATTTATCTGTGAAACGCTGAATCTCCCGCTCGCACAACAACCTTCGAGTACTAATAAAGACATCTTGACCCTTTCTTACCAGAAGGCATTGTGCATCCAACATTAACGGGTAAATCTGGAGCTCTAAAAGAAAAATAACTTCAGACTTACAAGCCATATAACTAATAAAGGTTTTTTTTTTTTAATCAAAACTTTTCGTGCTTCTGCTCCTGAACGTCAGATTTAAAAGCTGCATTGTTTACATCCTTCTTCTTCTTCTCTGCATTTTGTCGGCACATTGCTACATTTGTTAGCATGCTACTGCAAATGACTGACAAATAAAATTGGCAGCAGGACACAAAATCCAGCGCTAACAGCTGTAAAAAAAAAACAAAAAATAGTACTTAAACAAGCACATGCTGCCTGGAGTTTTGTATGAATTCTCAACATCTTACTAAACTTCTGTACAGTTTCTCTACGTACGGTTTCAATCCAGGCGTATTAAAGCTATCTTGGAGACAATAGGCTGCACATTCCTTGAACATCATTACAAATCGAGTCATTGCAGGAGCTCGCTGAGGGTTAAATCTAAAAGTGGACCTTGATCAGGCCTTCGGAGAAGAGGATCTCGATGGTCTCCTTCAGGATGGGCAGCAGGCCTCCATGGTGGATCCCTATCCCCCTCTTCAACAGCGGCAGCACATGCTCGACCTGAGGAACACGGAGCGTTGAGATGCAGATTAGTGTTGGATTTCTTTACAGCTTTTTAAAAGTTAACTTCAAGGCACCTGAAGCCAACATGTCCAGACTCTCAAAGCCTTGATCGTCACATCAAAAATGCAATAGCGAAATATTTCACATAATTAATTTATACCCTCAGAAATCAATGGAAACTTTGAGCAGATGTTCATATAACTGTATGTTTTGATCAGGATTATTTAAAGCTCAGTAAGAGACCAGCAGAGGACTTATCTACCTATGAAACACAAGAAAATTACTTTTTCTGTTGCATCTTTAATGCATAAAAATGATAAAATAAAAAACATTATAAATAAAAACATGTTTGTATTTACGCGAGTACAGAAATATCCGTTTCAGTTCAAACAGCAAAAAAGGATCAAATTAACAAAAATAATCAGAATATCCCAGAAGAATATTTAGAAATGTTTTCATGCTCTGATTAAGTTCTGTATAGAGAACATTGTTGATGTGATAAAGCTGGCTAACACTGGTGCGTTTACTTAATGTTGATTAATGTGCTTATAAATAAAATCGAGCTCCTGAGCAAGACTCTTAACCCTGAGCTGCTCCAGGTCCCTGTTAGTTCCTGTAAGTCGCTCTGGATAAGAGCTAAATGACCTGTAATGTCAACACGGAGTCAAACACAATCCTGTTATTCTATTTTGGTCACATTATGAACACCAGCACAGTTGTTCGTGTTAGTCCGTGAGCTTGAATTTGAATAAACTCCTTGAAAAGTGCTTGATTTTCAAGAGAATCTGGTGTTTAATTTACAGTAACTCATGTAAACCACTTAGACAATTAGACAATCTAGTCTTCATGTTTGTTTTATGTCTCCTCTCTCTGTGTTTTCTGCATAAAAGACATAAAACTAGCTTCATGTAAATACCTGCACACGTAATTTACATGAAGGTAGTTTTACTCTCTTATGCAGAAAACAATTCTGGAGGAAATGGCTTTTTTTTTCCCTGGGCTTTTACGAGGTGGCAGCTCCGAGTTGGTTGTGAAAACATCACAAGAGTGCGAGAGTTCAGGCCTCCTCACCTGAGGGAGCTTCTTGTCCTCGTCGGAAAGACAGTCCACTGCGTTGCTGAAAACTTCCTCCACCAGACGCTTCTCGTCATCTGGAACAAACAAACATTTCTTAACATCGTCTCATCGCTGTTCTCTAAAAAGTCCTAAATATTAGCACAAAGACATTTCTCTCATCCTGAGTCCGTGTGTCTTCGCTCCTCAAACGCTCTCACACACTCGGCTCATTTCAAAATGTTGTTTCAAATATAATTCTTCTTGGCGTGTGTGGTTGATGTGGAACAACTGGGAGCTTTTTTTGTTTTTTTTTTAGGGAATTGCTTGCAGGAAAAGTTTAACCGCACAGAGATCGAGCAGCTAAATGATGCTGCTGCATCAGAGTTAACTCTAGCTTTTATTTTTATTTGATTTCCCACTTATAAGTCAACAAAACGGTCACTTTAATGCATCTTATTTTGTAGAATTTCTTATAGTTTTTTTAAAATTATTAACAAACATTCATACTGTTCAATTGAAGCTGAAGTTTTATTACAAAAACAAACTGGAAAGCGGTTGAATGTTGCCACATGTTTAACCAACACTGTATTATTGTAATCCGTGGTTTATGCATGTACCGCCATCAGTGTCTTATTATTGTGCTAATCACATTACGCTGTTTGCTGTGGAAACTTAGAGACAGGTTTTTCTTTAGTCATGAAAACATTCTGGGAAACCTTCAAGAGTCTGTTAGTCAGAAACTTGGACTTCTACAAAGTCTGATGTCAAAATGTCAAAAAGTTTTAATGCTTTCATAACAAAAAGCAAAACCACAGACAAAACACACTCAATGTAAAGAGCAAACTCAGCCAGGCTGAATGCACGGCCTGGTAAAACAAAACGCAAGAGGCAGAACATCCACTTTATATCATATATCAGGATCATCAAGAGCCAAGAGCGTAAAAAAGAAAAAGCTCCTCTTGCGGCCCCTGGAGGCTGCAAACACACTAACACACACTTAAGTCGAGCGGCGAGCCAGAAGTCTCAGAGTCCTGCCCCGGGTGACCCGCGGAAGAGTCGGATTATTATATATATATATATATATATATTATTATTATTATTATTATTATTAACTTCCTCTCCCCGGACGCCGGCTTCGAGCGCAGACAGTGAAAGAGACTTTTCCTGAGCTGGATTTTAGGATTCAAATTGGGATTGCAGCGTAAAAATAAAGCACTTTAACAGTGAGCGACTGGGAGAGAATTGTGGGTAACGGGTCGGTTCATGGTACTGAATTGTGCAGATTTTATAAAGCGTGGGACAAAAGGAAAGCGGGTGGAGGTGTGTGACTGCACCTCAGGAAAGGAGCTGGTCAGGTTTCTTATGTACGATTAGAAAGAAAAGTGTCCTGATGATGGAGGTGGAAGAAAGGCCAGAAGTTTAACAAAACATAAAGACACTTCTGTCCACACACAGCAAACTTCATGGCGAGCTCGTGAGAAGTTTTCAGGGTGCCTCGTCAGGGATTAAAGGGTTACTCCGTCAATTCTACACATGAAGATCCGTTTACTGGTCATGAGGAGTGAGAAGTTCTACAATGTGACCCTTTCTTCGTCTCCATGCTCGGGCAGAAACCCAGCGAGGGAGAGAAAAAGCTCGATTTGAAATGTGTGATCGAGTGTTTTTGGGCTTACGGTTCACCACACTTTTAAAAAAAAATCTGTCTCTTGTGTAATTACTTTATTGCTGGCATTCTGTGGAGCATGAATATCCAAACCGAGTTCAACTGTGTGACAAGTAATTGGTGAAATATTTGGCTGTGGATGAAAACTTCAGACTGGACACACTTAATCAACCTCAGGCTCTGCCCATTAGTGGGAAAACAACTAGCTGCACAACCACACAGAGAACCACCGCTCAAGCAGAAAGAACGTCAAGTGGCTAAAATCAGAGAAGCACAACTTAGATGAAGGGACAGAAATAATGAAATATAGTAAATTATGAGAAGGTAATTTTCCCTTAAAGTCCAAAACACGTGGACCGAGTACGTTAAACCTTTAAGGTCATACTTAAGCTGGCTTGATAGAATAAATGCATGAGAATATAATGTAATAATAAGTTTTGTTGTTTCCTATGATCAACTGTAAACATGCATGTGAATCTACGTGCAGGAATATTGATAATATACAAAAGCGATGAAAGAGAAACGTATGCTTTTCCAAAATAAAAGCATGACGAGTTCTGCAGGTCAGCGTCCCAACAATGTGGATCTACGTCCACCTGTCACTGTGGATCTACGTCCACCTGTCACTGTGGATCTACGTCCACCTGTCAGGCTGTGCATGCACTGACGGTGCACTGACGGTGCAGCCGTGCGCTCGGTCAGCCGGTATGTGTTTCGGCACCAGTCGGTCCCCTGACTCCAACACAGATCTGCCATTCCACTAACTCTGCCCAGAAACTATGTGTCACAGCACAAAGCAGGAACGGAGAGCGAGAGGGGGGGGTGTCTCTGTCTTCAGTGTTTATATAAACAGAGGGGGGAGTAGCTGGTTGACAATGACAGAAACCAGGAGAGCCACGTGCCCCCTCTCCTCATTATAACCCACCTACACACACACACAAGGACTTCATCGCACCAACAATCTTCCTGCAAACACGCCCGGTTTGCTCCACAGAATCGGTCTCTATGGGTTTGTAAACGACAGACATAAAGAATGGAAAATAACTCTAAATCTAAGGATTTCGGCAAGAACTGCGGCACAAAACCCGGCACATGTTGCCGCTTCACACGTCTGTGAACTTAACATGTTATGGGGATTATTTGAGTGAAAGATCAGTTTTATTTCAACATTTTTCTTACGAAATTATCCGACCATTTTCTTAGAAAATCAGTCGGTTTAAGCAAATTCTGAAAAACACATGAAACTGATAGAAATGAGAAATTATCTTTGGCAGCGTTTTTCCATTTTATTTCCCCCCAAATATTAATGAAAGACTTGGCAGCGTCGACAGAAAAAGGGCTTTCGGCTTTGGAAGAGTTCAGCATGGACACAAACTTGCTCATTTATAATAACGTCACAATGCAGGGAAAAACAAACCAAGACGAGGGAGGAAAGTGCTTCCAAAGCAAACTTCACAAGTATGTTTAGTTTCACCGAAAGAGCCCGAAGCAGTTAGAAATGAGCCAAAACTCAATCTCCTGCTGGATCATCTCCCATTGTGCAGAGGTTCGTCCTTCGCTGATCCACGGGACCAAACAGCAGCACCAGCTGTGCGGCCACAATAAGCCACATTCATGCGTCTCCCTCGGCGGGGAGGATTCACGCAGCTCCACTCGCCAACAGTTTCCTATTTTGGCCGGCAGTTTCGTTTACCCAATTTCAACTCCCTCTCTAATACTCACAGCAATTTGTCACAAAAAAAAAAAAAGTATTTGCTTTGGCATTTCAGTGCAGAGACCGACTCTGGAGCCAAACACAAATATGATCTTTGTTAAACGAAGAGCGACTTTATATCAAATGCATATATAATACTACACAATACATTTTCTTGTACTGTCTCCTACTGTGTATTGCAACAATTTCCCTCGGGATGAATGAAGTTTTATCTTAATGCAGATCACAATAAAAGGATTTAATGACGCTGATCACTTACTGCTGAACGGATAAACAGCAAGACTTTTTTTATTACTGGCAGACAGATGTGCAAGAATGGAAAATATTAGGGCTGCAATAATGATTATTTCTATTATCTATTAATCTGCTGATTCTTTTTTCTATTAATTGATTAAAAAATGTGTTTAATAAAAGTCAGAGAATAGTGAAAAATGTTATAATTTCTCACAGCGCAGGGTGACGTGAATAATCCAAATTTAACTAACATGCATGTTAAATAAAAAGCATCAAATTCTCAGATTTGAGAAGCAGAAAAACTTTAAAAATGTCTAAAACATTCGAGTATAAATGTGCCGATTAGTTTTCCGTCGATCCACTAAAATCAGCTAATTGTTGCAGCTCTGTGTGGACTACAAATTAAAGTTGTCAACACAAATCTGGCTTCGTAAACACAAAGATCATTGATCTACATCCTCCTGAATCAGCGTCACAAAGACGCAGAATGGCAGTTATCTGGTGGTAAAAACACGTAAACCTGCCATCGATCCGCTGGTTCAAAGGTCTGACGTGAACCTTTTACTGCATCACAAAACCAGCAAGAATATGGTGTATGCTCACTCACACTGGGAGTGTGACAGTGCAAAGGCATGCTTTACTTGCTGAATTACCACTCGTGTAAATCTCCACAGTGAGGGAATAGGAATAGTCACAATTGGCTGAAAATTACTTTAAAAAAAAATTAAATATTGAATATTTTTGCCCATTATGTCCGTAAGCGGGCAAACCTACATGTAAAGGTTTATTTTAACACAAACATGTCTTTTAAAAAGATCCACATAGCTACATAAAGTAAACTAATAAAGTTATGTTTTTGATTGCTTATTGCACCTGTGTGCAGAGTGGCAGCACAAATACACGAACCTCTGTTAAAGTCCAGCTTGGCCACCTGCAGAGCGTAGGCTTCACACTCTTTCTTGCTGAAGCTGAATATGATGACGGGCTGGAAGTTCCTCTCCATGATCATCTTCACGATCTTGAACACGCTGGACGGACCTGAGGGAACCACGCACGCGAGTACACGTCAATTCTGATGGAAATTGCTGAATTTAAAAAAAAAAAAGACATTTACACGTTCTTGAAAACTAACCTCTTGTGCCTTTCCGCCCTCTCGGGTCCCACTTGCCCCCTCCGTTGCCCCCAGAATCCCCTGCGTCCCTCAGCACCTGCATGGCCGTGTTGAAATTGTCCTCTCTGAAGTCTCCCTGAAGAAGAAGAAAAAAAACAAAAACAAATGTAGACGTTAAGAGAAAACACCAAACCAGACACATCTCGTCTGTCTTGTTTAGGATTAATTCATCAATAAACGTCCTTACATTCTCATCCACAACCAGGTGGAGTCCATCGCCCCCTGCTGGGAAGATGTAGTGTTGCAGCGGAGTGGGACGGTATTCTGTGTATACTACATGGCATGGCTGCAGGAGACACGAGACAGAAACACTTCATCACTTATGTCACAACAAGGGGAGAAATAAACAACCCAGAAATGTTATCCTGGTGCTTTCACACAGACGGATAATTGTCACCTCCTTAAATTGCAAACAGGGAGAGAAACACTAAGTCTTTTTAATTATAATATATGCCAGAACATCCCACCTGCTTATGTAGGTGGCAAATCCACTCAGCAAACTGCTTGGCATTGGGGATGGTGGCTGAGAGGAAGACGTAGTGCACGTTGTCAGGAAGAAGAATGATGGTCTCCTCCCACACCACGCCACGCTCTGAAATACACGGTGACAAGCAACAGGTTTGTTATCTAATCTATGAATCGCTCGAAACATTTCTGTGACGTTTACTTGCACAATTGTTGCACCAAACTTTAACTGCACAGACTTGTAAAGTCGAGTCTATCGTGTGTTTTTTTATGGCCCATTATCAGGAATCACGTACAGACTGTACGAGCCCTCGTGAAACGGCTCGTTTCAACCTGATGAACGCCACCCGCCACCCGCTGACGAGGAAGTGCAAGTTCATGAGATCTAATCATCATCCTAACATTGCCACACGAGGCCACGTGTTCCACTAAGATTGTGAGCAGGTTTCATTCACAAAAAAGTCCCCAAAGAGTAAAAAGAAGAATTTCACATCATAGAGCTTCTGTTCCTCAATCATCAGACAAAAAGAAGATTTTTTATTTCTCTTTAGGATACTTTCCACAACGTTTCAGAAACGTAGAATCTGAGCGAACACACACTTGATATAGACATAATGAACAGAATATTCCTGTCGCAGTAAGTTTGTTTTAGTTATGCATCTCATTTTAGTGTATTTTGGAATAATATCTACTCATTCAGATTTAGGCACGATGACTTCAAGTCTATAGCGAAAACGGTCTGAAATTCGTTCCTACTCATAAGAAAATTGTGATTACGAGGAGAAAATTAACACGATAAATGACCTCAAGTGACCTCAGATGACCCCACTGCAGCGACCTGTCCTCACCTGAGTCTCTCATGTAATGGATCTCGTCAAACACGACCCACGCCACCTCCCTCATGATCTCCGAGCCTCGGTACAACATGCTCCTCAGGATCTGGGAGAAAAGCATCGAGCGTGTCAGAACAACCTCAGAGCTGCTTCTGCTGCACTCGCACTAAATATGTATATATAACATGTAAAAACATGACTAAGATTACCATTAAACACTAACTGTGACTATATCAACATGCAATAGTGTTGATGAACGAAAGACAAGAGTAAAATGTAGTTTAAAAAATGAAAAACATTACAAATATCTCTTATTTTTGTTGCCAAAAAAGAGGAGACGAAGCATTCTGGAGAGTTTTTTTTATTCTCAATGCTCCACATCACTACAGCTGCAGCACACAATGAGCCGTCAGGAGGACTCGGAGTAACTTACTGAAGTTAAAAGTTAACAATGACGACAACAGGACGCGCTTTAGTGAAAGATTATTATTATTTTTGATAAGATAAGATAGAACTTTAAGGGAAAAAGGGAAATTGCTGTGCAACAGTTGCAATACACAGTAGGAGACAGTATAAGATGCAAACATTTACAAACATGTACAAATAGTGCAAAATGATTTTTACAATATATATATGTAGAAACATTTTTAAAATAAGATGAGCTGAGATGGGGTAAGGTGCAATATTAAGGTGCAATATTAAGGTGCAATATTAAGGTGCAATGGCTATAAAAAAACTATACTAAAATAGTTTGTTTGTTTAACTAACTGCCTAAAACTAAAACTTGACTTAAAAAACAGGGTGAGTTTGACGAAATATGATAAAAACTAACAAGGACATTTGTTACCCTGCAATAAAAAAAGGTGACATTTGACAAATTTAATAACGATAGTAGATATTTTCTTACCTCCGTTGTCATGACGAGGCAGGAGGCGGTGGGGTTGATGGTGACGTCTCCCGTCATCAGCCCCACATCCTGGAACTCTTCGTACATCTCTCTGTACTTCTGGTTGGACAGCGCTTTGATGGGGCTGGTGAAGATCACTCTCTGCTTCTCTCTCAGGGCCAGAGCGATGGCATATCTGCAAGAAGAGGATGCGAGAGATTGATTGACACCGCCGTATTTAACTAAATGCAACTGACAGTAAAAGATAAGTATAACTGCTGTAAACCTGGGTCTACTAACCCAGGTAGTAACTACCTACATGCACTCTCCTGACTGTAACAAAGTCATATTTGTGTTAGTTTTGTATGCAGTTATGTTGTTCCACTACTGTTCACGCTCTTTCACGAGCCCTTCGATCCTCTACTGCTGGTTTTATAGATAAAAACCAAACCAAAAACAAAAGGCGTTTTTTTGTTGTTGTTGTTTCTTTTAGATTTTCTGCCTTTAAATGTCTTTTTATCAGCTGGTTTTAAATCTTTTTTCTGCCTTTAAAGTGTACTTTTTATTAGCTGATCTTGTAAATGGCTTGCGTTATCCTTACCTGTAGTCAATTTGTTTCTCGTCTTCATTCTGTAGTAAATGTTGTAAATGTAAAGCACTTTGAGCTGCATGTCTTGTATAAAAGGTGCTTTACAAACACACTTTATTATTACTACTGTATACGTTGACATGCAGCCTAAATGTGCTCTTTAATTCAACAGTTCTATCATATAACTTTATCAACATCCTCATACGCAGTAACCTTTACTCAGACTACATTTCACCTGAACTACTTTAATGTGAAAACTTTGCTGCACTTTATCTTGCATCCTTGAGTCAAAAAACAGCGATACACAGATGCTAAGACACGAGTCGATCACATGTGCCACAACACAGATAAAAAGGCAGCAATGCAAACAGTCCCACGGTATTAAAAATGACAAACAATAGAGTCAAAAACACTGAAAGAAAACAAGCTGTAGTTTGGGTTTAACTGCATACTTTGGACTCCAGGCAAAGTTCAATGGTACAGCAAGTAATTCATTTTTTAAAACACAATTAAGTCAGATACTCACTCAGCACAGACGGTCTTGCCAGCAGAAGTGTGCGCAGACACGAGCACAGACTCGTTGTTGTCGATGCACAAGAGGGCCTCGCGCTGGAACGGGTCGAGAACAAACGGGTACTCCTGCAGGACGAGCACGAGGTGTGAAACTAATCCTGTTATCATCAGGTTCACTTGTGCACAATAACATCTAAATTAACTCCACATAAAGTAATACAGGACGCCGTGCTAAACGTGTGATAACGTGCAAGTATGTGCCGCCGTTACAAAATTAAGACTTTTTCCTATTTAGAGCTGCAACGATTAGTCGACTTATCAAATTAGTTGGCCGTCAGAAAAATTATTGATAGCTATTGATAGTCGATTCATCGTTAAAAGTACATTTTCATAGAAAAATGGCAGAAAAGGCAGTTTTTTCTGCTTAAAGACGCCACACTGGAGCTGAAATTTTATAGACCAAAGATTAAATCTAGAAAATAATCAGTCGATTATTCAATAATGAAAATAATCATTAGTTGCAGCTCTGCCAATGATAGGTTTGAAAAGATTATTTTTAGGCTTTTTTTTTATTTTCACCTTACAGAATATAAAATATATCATGCAAAAAAATAAATGAATGCCTCAAAATAAATCTATTTTAGTGTAACTGGACAAGAGTTAGAGCTGATTTGAAGGCACGTTATACCTTGGCTGCTTTCCCCACTCGCGGTTTCAAAGGTTTATATTCATCATTGGCAGGCAGGGCGACCTGCGAGGGAAAAAAAAAATCAAAGTTTCAAAGAAATCAGACAAATCTTTCTTTTTATTTCTCACGAATCTGTCAATGTACGTTGCTTTGTTTACCTCGTGTGAGCATCCTTCTACAGTCTCAACTTGCTCCACCTTCACTTGGGGCATAAATTCTGCAAGACTGAAGGAAATAAACAAAACACCTGTTACACACAGCAACTTAAAACATATCGCGCCGCATCTAAAACACAGTATTTCCCCCGAAAACACTCAACATCATTGACTGGAATCAACACCTATCTTTAACAAAAACAACATTATAATCTTTATGGGGTAATGTTTACTGCAGGGCTGTTGTATTAGACTGTATTATTTAAAGTAGTGGAGGACACTCAGGTCTTTTACTTAAGTGCTGTGTTAATAGGTGAAAATCCTGCATTCAAAATTAGAAGTAAAAGTACAAAAGTTACAGCTAAACCTACTTAAGAGTATTAAAAGTACTACGAATGGCCCTCTATCAGTGTTATATTACTGGATTATAATAATAAAATTTTTAAAAAAAAATGTTAATATAAGAAATTAATTCATGTGTAATGTAACTAAAAGGAAAACGCACAGTATATTTATTCTAAAAATGAAAGTGAAAGTTCTAAGTGAAAGTAGCTTAGCTTAGTAGCTTAGCATCCTGTGCACACACAAGATGCAACTCCTCTTACTTCAGGTCGTTAGCAGACACCGCCTCATGTCGAGGTTTCTTCCCAAACAACACCTCCTCTCCCCCGTCACTGTCTGCCTCCCTCTTCGCCGGAGCAGACGGACCAGCATCCTTGTCGGTGCCATTTTTAGTAAGAACTTTCCTGTTAAAAAAATAACAAAAAACACACATGGAACTGTTGTTAGCTAACGTGCACTTGAACGTCACATGAACTGTTAAGCTAGCTAAACTCTGGTAACGTTTAACTTCTAAGTCACAACTAAATGGGTTAAACGTTACATATAACACAACAGCAACAACGTAAAAACAATATTTAAATTGACTTTCATCAGCACAACAGGTGTCCAACTGAGGTTTTATTAATTAACGTAAGCTAACTAAGTTAGCTGGTTGACGTTAGTACCGTTAATGCGACGTTCAGGTTCCCTGTACACTCGAACCTCCTAATTTCAAACCTCACAATGCAAAACAAAAACAAGCATTTACCCGATTTCTGGCGTCAGAGAAGCGGGTATCTTTTTGCTTGAGGTAGTTTGTTGTTCATCATCAAACACGCTGAACAACCCGTCTCCAAAAGCGTCCGCCATGATTGTTAGGGGCACACTTTCTTCCCACAATACAACACGAGGTTTGCTCCCCGGTACTACTTCCGGTACGGCAGCCGGGTTGTCCCAAAAGGCACCCGACGTGAACACGGAGAGAAATACACATTACGCGTTATTTTTTCTTCCTCTTTATTCATAACCACAACATTTCAGGGCTTTGCCGATGACTCGGCGTCACGTAGCCGAATAGAGGAGCAGCGGAGCGGCAGTGTTTTGGGGATCTCATGGGTGGGAAGAAGAAGAAATCGGCAGCGCAAGCGGCGGCTCCGGCGGCCCCGGCAGCGGCGACAGCAGCGGGCAGGACTGATGCTGCTGCGGCGGGTAACTGCGTGACGGAGGAGCCGAAGAAAGCAGCCAGCAACAAGCCGGCGAAAGCAGCCAAAGAGAACAAGTCAAAAGGTGAGCTCACCTGGCTGGTGTCGGGGATTCATGGCTTATCAAAAAGGCGGAAAAGGTGTCGATACTATGGTCGTTTTGCAGGCTGTAGTTGGAGCTTGTAGCTGTCCAAAGCTGGACAACATGCTTGTGTTCTACCCTGATGTTGTATTTAGCCTAACAATAATATTAACAAACTTTATGTTTAGATGTACATATACAACACCATGCAATATAGGGTTTTTATTTACAAACATCATCCAGAAAAAAATGCAAGAAAAAAAATAGGGATTTCAAGAAATGGTCAAACATAGAGAGATGAGACAAAATGCAAAAAAAAATAACATTAAAATAAAAAATGCATGCTATGCAAATGTTAGTCTGTACAGGTTTTTAAAAGCTGTTTAAACTGAGGCACTGACTCAGCTGATCCGATATTGAGGGGGAGTTAAAATAGACCTGGATTGTGAAACCTATAACAACATTTGTGTGACATATATTAAAGCAGGGTTGTGCATATTTCACTGTGACACTTTGTGCACACAGGACCTCACTGTAGTGCCTCAAAGCTGCCTCAGCATATTCATTATGCTTAAAAAGCTTTTAGGTTGCAGCTCCACAAATGCTCCGGTCTTGCATTCTTCATTTGGTGCCATGACGTGCTCTGGTAACTTGTGATGGACTGTACTTTATTCATAATACACAGTTTATCTCACATCATTTGTATCTGTTATAATAAACAATTGCTAGGTAAAGCCTCATCTGCATGCCAGTTTGTCTTAAAATAAAGCTCATTAAAGTGATTAATGATGTCCGTGAACATGATGATCAGCAGAATAACGTATATATTGTTTTTATTTTCCCCCTCCAGCTCCAAAGACCTACAGTCTTGCCAACACTGCGCAGGTCGACACAGGTGGAGTCACGGACAAGTCGATTCTCAAAGTACGTCGTTGGTTCATAACTTCACTGTGCACTTTATTTTATTCTGTATCTCTCTTATGCAAAGGAAATGTTGCAGCTGTAACCTGTTGCTGACGAGCTTATAACATATTAATATACGAAACATATGCAGTGGAACCCTCTTATGGTGATCAATGTAAGACATTGTTTATTATTATTTTTGCATCATGTATATTACATGAATATAAAACATTGAAAAGGACAGCTTCGCTTTTAAACGCCCTTCAAATTACTGTACTGTGCTGTGTATAATTCAAATAGTACAGTACTGTACCATAAAATATAGTTTCCTGTAGTTCAAGTTATCACAGTATTGTGCTGTTTACACACACAGTAACGTCAGTAGTGCACATCTAAATGTTTTCATTTTTACTTATGATACCATGATCACACACTATGGAGCACAAACAGAACATACGATAATTAAAGAATGTATCCTCTTCCCCTTTAACAGGCCTGAATAAACTGGATCTATGCCTAATATAAAAATAAAATCCAAAGTATATCAATCATCATATGTTGTAATATATGCACAGACCCAAAAGGAGCTACTCGATTACTGTAAGTGGATTATTTAAACTGCATTTAGAGTCCGTTGTTCATTCAGCTGCTCCGTGTCGTGTGTTTCTCGCACTGACAAACATTCATAATGAGCAGGATTTGACCCTTTAACGCAGGTTGTGATCCAAGCTGACCTGGAGAAGAGGATCATCAAGCTGATCAATGACTTCAGAGAGGAGAACGGGGACAAAGGGCCGGTGTCGGGCCGACTCACGAACAAGAAGCTGCTGGTAAAGAATCGTCCCTCCGACTCTGACGCGGTTATTACACGTACACACATGTATTCATGTTGTCTCGGTTGTGCTTGCAGGACCTGTACACAGCTCTGCAGAAGTTCAACTTTAAGAGAGAATACATCGAGGAGGCGATGAAGAGCAGCGTGCTGTACGGAGGGGATCTCCACTCTGCCCTCGACTGGCTCTGCCTCAACCTTAAAGACGGTAACGGAGCGTCGGCGCTTCTACACGTCGCCACCGTATAGCTCTTCAGCCTCGCTCACACTTCTTCCTTTATTGTGTGTCTGCCAGACGAGCTGCCGGAAGGTTTCACCCAGCAGATGCAGGAGGAGAGTCAGAAGAGCCGGCCCAAGTTCCAGCCGCCCGCTCTGCAGAAAGACGCAGCGCCGAGCCCCAAAGCCCCCAGCAGCACCCGCAGAGAGACCACCAAGGTGTGTGTGTGTGTGTGTGTGTGTCTCTTTACACGCGTGCTGTCGGCCCGACGGACGCAAACTCTCGACCTAATCTGAACTTTGTGTTTGCCAGCCCGCGGAGAAGGATGAAGCTGCAAGTATGAAGGACTGGATCTTAAGGTATGCAGAGAAGAGCAGCGACGAGGAGGAGGAGGAGGAGAAGGAGGAAGGAGGGAAGAAGACACGCAATCCAGAACTGCAGGAAAAGTTTGATCCAGTGAGTCAAATTAAAGTATTTTTAAATACAGGAATAGTTAGCACAATATGCTGATTTACTTTCTTGCTGAGCTTTAAATTCACAATGAAAGTTTGAATCTGAGTATTTAGAATAACTGATAAAATATAATAGATATAACTTAACATTAATGTAGCTGAATGCTGGGTGTTGACAGATAGTTTAGGCTGAGGGATCCTATCAGATTATCTCTAGAAACAATGTGTTAATCAGAAAACTTGAGGTGTTTTTACCTTCACACAGAGCCAGCTGCTTCCCCTCCTCTGTCTCTTTGCTAAGCTAAGCTAACAGGCTAACTTGATGTTTAACAGACAAATATGAGAGCGAGAAAGTGAATAATTCCACCTGCTCCCAAGTGTTGTTGTCTTTTCCTTTGGTATGAAGCTGCGGTGTAGTAACTATGTGCTACTTCTGTGTAGAACGACAGGTATTTGGTCCTTACTGCTCAACTGTATGACGCAAAAGATATGGCAGCTGTGGCCAAGACGAAGGGAGACAAGGCGGGCCAGAGGATGGCACAGGACAGGATACGCATCATACAGCAAGGTGAGCGTGCTCCAGCTCACACGCGCACATGTTAAACCTTTTCTGTGACTCGTATAGAACATATGTACGTCCTGTTTCTAGAAATGAAGCAACTGGAGCCCCACCCCATGTTCAACCCAGCCATAAAGGTGGTCGACGCGCCTCAAAAGGAAAAGAAGATTCTTCCCGTCAGCGAGGATCTCAGCTTCAGCTTCTTCGAGCCACCAGAGAAGGCTCCTCCTGCAGAGAAAGGTTCGCACGAGTGACTTTAACAAAGCACGCTCTAACAGTTTTACAGGACATAGTAAAGATGAAACTTAACATGCTGCACCACGGTAACAGATGCTGCTTAAATATACTAAACGTCCATCAGCTAATCAGCTAATCATAGCCAAACCTGGGAGTTTGCAACACATGCGTCATGACCTCTTACACATTCTGCATTGATTGTTATAAATGAGGAATTGTTTGTGGGTTTATTTAGGAAGGAGTTAATGCACAGTAAGTGAGCCCTGAGTGTGAATGTGATCTGCAGTCTCTGGCAGGTTGATGAGGCACGTACACACAGATAAACTCCTCAGCAAAGAGCTTTAAGTTTACGTGCAGCTGCTGTTTGTCCATATTGTGTTTTCAGTTTGATAAAAGCTTCAGTTTGGCTGCAAAAGGTAAAACCTAGACGAAGCTTTGGGTGATAAAGTCTTTCAAACCAGACTCACAGACTTTTTGTTGATCATTTTCTCACATTTTCCCCTTGTTCCAGCTCCAGTTGTGAAAAAGAACGAGCCAAAGGACATTCGCAATTTTGACTACACGGCCCGCAGCTGGACGGGAAAGTCGCCCAAACAGTTCCTCATCGACTGGGTGCGAAAGAACCTGCCCAAGAGTCCACCGCCGGCTTTCCACAAGGTCCCGGCGGGTAAATACTGGAGATCCAAGTAAGTGTGTGTGTGTGTGAGACCTAGTTCCCAGACACATGGACTCCCTGGAGAGGGAAACAAGAATACAGTAGTGGAATGTAACTTAATGCATTTACCCAAATACTGTACCTAAGTACACATTTTGTACTTCACTTGAGTATTTACATTTCGCAGCACTTTATACGTCTACGCCGATATATTTAGAGGGAATTATTCTACTGTCAGTTACTTTTAAAAATTAAGATTTTTGCACACAGAGCTATAAAATATGATGTTTTGTTACAAATTAAATTACCAATCAGTATATGCAAGTCAATGCATACTCTTACTTGTAACAGAGCATTTGTAAAGTGTGGTATTAGTACTTTTAGTAAGTAAAAGATATGATAACTTCCTCCATCACTGCAAAAAAATATCCGAAATGTGAGCTGCACGGATTGAAGGATGAAACGAGCTGCAGGACTGTCGGAGATTCTTCAACCCTCTCGTTTATAAACTACTTTTAGAAATGTTTTCTATTGATTTTGGTGTCTTTGCAAACCCCTCAGGGTGCGTGTTCAGAGGACAGAAGATGTTCTGGAAGTTTGTCCGAAGATCGTGACGGAGGACAGCATGCAGGCCCAGCATCTGGCCGCCACGCTGGCGCTCTACAACCTGGTTAAGGGGCAGGTAATACACGTGGTGCCGCTCGACCTCACGCTTCCTGTTTCCTCCTCGTTCGTCCTTTAATAACCTCCATCCCTCTCGCTCTCAGTCCGTGCACCAGCTCCTTCCTCCCACCTACAGAGACGTGTGGCTGGAGTGGAGGGACAGCGAGCAGCAGCAGCAGGAAGAGAGCCGCACCGCCGCCAACAAACCAAGAGACCAGTTCATCTCCCGGCTGCTGACCAGACTCAA
>CALSCE010000618.1:8404201-8421420 GCA_943593645.1 Bovichtus variegatus
GCGGCCGGTGATTTCATGTGGGCGCGCGCCGCCTAGTGTTCACGCGCAACAATCAGCGACACTGGGAGGGGAAGCAGAACAAACTGTAAGCTGCTGGCGGATCCATCTTGCTCGAAAAACAGGCGAGGGTGAAGGCTTTTTTTTTTTCTTCCCAGTTTGGTATACAAAAATACTGTATCGTTCCCCGTGAACTACGCTGGGGAGCCCGAGGAGGGGCTGTGCCGCCGTTTGTAGGATGTCCCGACACGAGGGTGAGTTGATAAACAGATCCACAGCGTTACATTACCTGAGCAGCTAGCTCCTTAGCTAGCTTTAGCTAAGTGCTTGCTCAAGTCAGGGGGGTGTTGCGCTTTTCGCGGCTTGTTTTTAAGGCTCGTTTCAACGCACGCACATTAACTGTCATCAGTTCTGACGTACCTATATCTCTAATGTATCCTAATTATAAGGAAACGGCTGTAACTTCTCCTAACTTGTTCGCAATGATACGGCAACATTACGGAGCTTAGCAATTAGCCGTTGCTAGGTACTGCGTTACCTTGCGTTAGCCGGGCTAGCGAGCAGGCTAATGTATGCTAACATAAGGAGTCGTTGGTGTAGCTGCGACTTAATGTTGCCTCTCGTAACCTCATTATTCGTACTCTATGATATGTCACAATGCAGCTATACTAATATGTTGCTTGTATTTGTGTTAATTAAGAGCACGTAGCTCTAATGTAAGCGCCATACTGTCCCGAATGGTCAAATAACCCACTGTTGTTGGCTAATGCACTGTCATCAAGAAGAAAGTCTGAGGCCTCAAACCAGTTTCTAAGTTAGCTAGCTGACAGGCTACTAGCTAGCTAGGGTTAAGTTACGGTGTTCTTAGCTGCTTCGTCTCACTTCACCACATAAGGTTAGCCAGCAGGTTATCCTGTTAATATCTCCTCAGAAGTTGCTATGGTGCCCTGCCCATGCAAACATGAGCACATACAATACAGTACGATGGGACCAAAGGTAATGCTTAACTAAGAAAGTAGTAACTAAGTAAAATTGTATTTATTTAGTAGCTTTACAGAGGAATAGAAGTCTTAAACTCGAGCACTAAAACACTGAGAAAAAAGTCTTCAGATGTGATCAGGAAATGAAATGAACACCGCCTACCTGCCAAATACTGGGTACATTTCAGGTCACCTGGCACCATGGAAAGTTTTCCTTTTTGTTAAGAAATCTTATTTTAAAAAGCAATCTCTACGTTAGATGATATACTTCATATTTCTACTGTCTGCTACCACTGACTAAGTGTTTATAAATCTAAGGCGATCTGAATAGATTCCAGAAATGGCAGACAAAGAAATTGATTGGGTGGTAGAAATGTTCAGTGCCCTGCCATAGTGGCAGGTGAGAAAAAAAACTAATTTCAGACCCTGGCTGTGAGTTAAAACACCCAGGAGAGTTTACTGACGGGACTCCCAGGGCAGGAGTGTGCCACAGCCTGGGACCCAGGACAGGAAACGCACAATCCCCCTCGTGTTCTTCACACTTCAACAAGGTACAACTAGCAGGCCTTGTTCAGAGGACCGGAGGGGCCTGGCAGAAGTGTACGCCGTTAGTAGTTCACTTGGTGATACTTGGAGATCATTCAGACTTCAAAGTGTTTTAGATGAGGGGAAGGATCTTGAATTGAATCCTACATTTAATGTAAAGTGACATCATAACCGGGGTGATAAGAGAGCGATATAGTTAGTAGTTTTGCTGCAGAGTTTTGGGCTAAATGTAACCGGGTAGCAGCGCCTTGGCTTGGGCAGGAATAAAGAGCATTACAGTAATCTAAGCAGGAGAACACAAAATAATGCAAAAACATTTCCAACTGCTGGAAAGATAAGAATGGGCGTGTTTTTGCGATATTCCTCAGTTGAAAGTATCAGGACTGAATAATTGTCAGTATGTGTTTTTATCAAATTTCAGGTGGTAATCAAAGAAAACGCCTAGGTTTTTGGCAAATGATTCCCTATTCGTGGCCAATGAACCGAGGTGCTGGAGCATATTAGTAGAGACCTTATCTGGGAGAAAAAAAACTTCAGTTTTACTATGATTTAATTGAAGAAAAATGTGAGACATCCAGTTTCTAATCATGGCTAGACACTTGTGCAGAAGAGTACCATGGGTGCCATGTCACTGTCTCCAAATGCTCTTGTATAGTTTGTATTTTTACTCCATTCTATTAATTTAGTTTATGTTCCTCGCTCTTATGATTTATTTCCATTATTTTCTGTATTTGTCTGTATTTATTTCTGTCCTCGTACTGCTGCAGCAACCACATTTCCCCACTGGGGATCAATAAAGGTGTATTTTATATTATCTTATTTACCTTGTTCAAAGTTAGAAAACAAAGGTACTTGGTGACCAGTTAAAATGTCCCGAGTGGGCAGGCTAGATTTGAGATGAATGAGATCTGTTTTTTTGTAATCTGTAAAATGTGGTTGTGGTGTGACCAACGTTTAATCAACATGTTGATCGACAGCTGATAACTGCACTTTGTCAGTTGATTTTTATGTTTTTTTTTTTATTGGTTTTGTTAATAAATTTGGAGATTTTCTCCTTTTTATATTTAGAAGCTTTTTGTTGCAGGATGTCAGATCAGTCTCAACAAAGTAAATTCCCACAATAATTGCACACCTACCATCCAATGTTTGCCAAATGAGGTATTTTTTCCCTTGAAAGGAAATGTCAGCGAGGCAGGATTTGGAATATTGTGTGTAATGATAACTATGATGCATGGAAAATAACTGGTTGTGTGAACAGAGTAGTGAGCCAGCGCTTGAATTGTTCTTCACGGTAATCACGTAGTAAACAGTGGACAAGCGGAGAGATGCAATAATATATAATATAATAATATTATGATGACATTGTAAACATCAATAGGCTATTTGGAGAATATAGAAACGGCTGACATTATGTCTGCTGCCTTAGTTGGCTCCACTCTACTTTCTCTTGAACAATTTGGTTCATGTACATCTATATAAGTACAAAAGGCAGTAAACTATCTAAAAACATGTGGACAGTGCTATAAGTAAGAATAACAAAAGCTGTAATGTAAACAGCTTTCAGAGGCGTAATGGGGCTGTGGCATGTCTTTGAGACCGTGCATGTGAAGTTTACTGGAATGCCAGAGTTTTTCATTGCTGGCACTTGTGGGTTGGTGCCACTCCAAAACACATGCTCATGTAAGTGCGGCCGGCCTGCAGATAGAGATCGCTTTCTCGCCGTCAGCCCTGCAGATGCAGCTATAAGGAATTTGTAACTTTATTGTCAGGTCCCTATATTTGACTTGACATTCCTCTCTTCTCTTTCGCAGGTGTGAGCTGTGACGCGTGTTTAAAAGGGAACTTTAGAGGAAGACGGTTCAAGTGTTTAATTTGCTACGACTACGACCTGTGCGCATCGTGCTACGAGAGCGGAGCCACTACAACAAGACACACCACAGAGCACCCCATGCAGTGTATATTAACCAGGGTAGACTATGGTAAGGACCTGCCTGAAAGCCTGTGTGGCTTACTGATCATACACAAACCCATCAAGCCAGCATTATTATATTCTATGGCTCACAAATTAGTCTTTATCAGTAGATTCATGTCATTTTTTGAGCGTCATTTTGTAATGATTAACATATTGATAGATGCATAATAGCCGTTGCTCTGTTTACTACCTTTTTACAGACTTGTACTATGGAGGAGACACTTTTTCAGTAGAGCAACCGCAGTCATTCACATGTCCTTACTGTGGCAAGATGGGCTACACGGAGACGTCCCTACAGGAGCACGTCACCTCAGAACATGCGGAGACTTCCACAGAGGTGGTGAGTACCCTGCTACATAAAGCCTGCACTGAATGTTGACATCCGATTTATTAATCAACACTTGAATGTGGCACGGTTTTCTTTTTATGTCTATTCATTCTGTTTTAAATCCCATATTTCTGCACAGTTGCAGGTAAAGATGAGGCTACGCTTATACTATTAGTGTTGTACTATCTGTAGAATTAGATTCCAGTGGTGGCTGCGTAGATTGTTTCCGACTCGTGTGAGCCAAACATTTCCAATAACTCCGCAGCAATGTAAAGTCTAAATGTATTGAAAAAGATAGACACACCTGTATCAACGGGGCAGTGTAACAGCAATCTAACGACACCATAAATTACATTTATACAACCAAAATAACATAAAAACAATATGTTTGGCTCTAACACAAGTAAAGTACTTCAGTCTTTATACCAAAAAAAGATATCATATTATTTACCGCCATTTGCTTGGTGCTCTGCGCTCGTCAAGATTTCATCACTTTCATACCAACAACTGTAGAAAGATGTCAACAAAGTGCCAAATTGGGAGCATTCAGAGCTGATTAAAACATGTTTTTAAATAGACTAACTCATTTTTATTCTGATGATTCACTTTTTTGACATTAAGGATTTTGTTTGATGTCATAAAACCTCTATAGAAGCTTTGAGTGTAAAAATAAAAAGAGACATTTGGTACAGCTCCACCATACAAGGGAAGATCACTGATTTTAATCTGTAATTTTATGTATTGGTCATCAATAATATCTCAATACGTTCAAATGTTATCTTTCTTGCTGTAGGTGGATCCAGCAGCCTAATTTTACTTCTGCCATCCTCTGAAATACTTCCTGTTGAAGTCATTAGACGCAGGGATACATTTTGTTTTATTCTTGTGTGCCGGCATCACTACGGTTCAGTCTGCTATTGCTGTTGAGTGCTGCACTTCAGCCAAATTGACTTCCCAGAATGTACAAGCAGAGGACATTTGTGGATTATTCGTTGGCGGAGCAGGATTTTTACGAGTGTTGTCTACCGCTGAGCAAAGGCACGGCCGAGGGTCAGACTGCTGCTGACGGCGCTGACACCTTCCTGGCTGGCCAGCAGGTAGTCTGTCGGACATCGGCAGCTCCGCTAGCCGTGATTGGGAAGAAAAGAGACCCCTTGTAGTTCACAAGTAGAGCCAACTAGTAGCATTTGTGCTCCAGTTGACCACCGGAGCCAAGTGAAACGTCTAAAACGTTGTCTAAAAGTAATGCGCTTTGATAGATTTAGATTCTATACATCTCTTATCATCCACAAACTCCACGAACAGATCAAAATCAACAAATATTCCATCTCCCGATACTTCCAAACCTTGTATGTTCACTCACATTTGTTCCTAATGAGGATGTTAATCTTTAAAAACTGCTCAGAAAAAATGCAGTTTCACTTTTAAGAACAGCTCATTTATTTCCTCCAACAGCTGCGCGCTGTAGTTTTTTAGAAAATGTTACTGAAACACGAGTAAATAATGCATATGTTGGGGACTACTTTTAGCTGTGGATTAATTTGTGCACATTTGGTGCACTAATGAGTATTTACAGCGGCAGGATGGTGTATGTGGAATTGACTCAACATAAACTTCAGTGTGTAGGTTCATCATAATGAAGAAACATGTCCCCAGTGCAACAATGGGGCTCATTGATGTGTTTTTAATAGTTTTTCAGACAACAATGGAGCTCTATGGCATAGTGGAATGAAACCTATTCATTCATTGACAATAAGGAGAATGTAGAACAATGCTATCTTTGTCCTTTAGATAATATTTTATAGCTAAACTTAGAGAGAAAACTGTGAAAGCGGAAACAAGACAACAGTTAAAGAGGAAGTGTTTCTGTAAACTGTTGCTTTCTTTGTATATCGCAGTTAATGTACATTGAGAATTTAATGCACTATAGCGTTGACTCCCTACTGGGCCTAATCATTAGGAAATAAAATAAAAATATACGTTTTTTTAAACTAAAATGTGTGACACAAGTATTCTTTAAAAGAATAACTAGTGCACAGGTAGAGAGAGCATGTACATGAAGTTATAACTAACTAGCAGCAGTGTGTGTACAGTTTATTTTATGCTGCTACCTGATGATTACACTGACAGCTTAATATTAGATTGACTGAAATGTTCAATATAATCTGAGGAGTAAAAGACTAAAAGGTAGAGCGTTTTTATTTTTCTTTGAGAAAGACGAGACTAAAATGCCCAGATTTCAGCTAAAACTTAAATCAGGAAGAGTCTGACTAAATAGGATAAAAACTAACAAGGACATTGACAAAGGGCTTTTATGCACACACACACAAAACAGCTGCCAGAATCAACACTTCTCAAACGTGACACTTGTTACGACGCTGCATATGTTTTTGACACGATTTTAATTTTGTCACGGGGAGAAGAAAAAAAATCATCTCATAGAGAAAACTTTCCCTCTGGTTTCAGATCTGTCCAATATGTGCCGCCTTGCCGGGGGGCGACCCCAACCACGTCACAGATGACTTCACAGCTCATCTCACACTTGAACACAGAGCGCCAAGAGATTTAATATCCTTTCTGTGTCTCCACGCACAAGTGTCCACATAAGGGTATTGTTTACATGTCACATCGCTGTATTTACCCTTAACAGTCCTCGCTTTTACGACGAGTCCAGCAGTGTTCGACATGTACGCAGGATGTTCCACCCCGGGAGAGGTCTGGGCGGTCCCCGAGCACGACGGACAAATATGCACTTTACTAGCGGCTCCACAGGGGGACTTTCATCCTCCTCATCACAGAGCTCCACTTACACCCCCAGTAACAGAGAAGCAATGGACCCAATCGCAGGTGAGAATCACGAGGATACTCTGCAGATTACGCTCTTCACTCTCAAGTAGAGTTGGATCCTTTCCTGGTAAAACTAATTACATGCCATCTAAACCCATGCACTGTGAGCAGGGCTCGTACAGGTGCTGGAAATCCTTAAACAGCTTGAGTGAAGGAAGGAAATTGTAATTGCATTACTTTCATACTAAGTCACTATCTGGCCAAATGGTTTGCTTTTAGTTAAAGAAATAAAATAAGTGGGAGAAAGTCTAATTGCATTGCTGAATCCAGATCCTGCATTTGAGTTGTTTTTGTTCTTCTTGCAGACGAGTATAGCACCAAACATTGTTTATAGCACAATAACATCTAATTTAATGTAATGACACAGCTGCACGGTGCTAGAAAAAGCTTGAAAATGCTGATAACTATCCATTTCCAGTCTACACGTCCTCATGATGGGATCAATGTTCGGAGAAAAAGAGATTAAAGTCGGACATTTCTGAGAAAAAAAAAGTGTGTTTTTTATTCTCTGGCATCAAAGTGGTAAATTTACTAGAAAAACTTTACTGAGAAAAAATAAATTGAATATTCTCTGACATTATAAAGTAACAAATTTTACTTTTTGTCAAGAACAACATTGCTTGAATTTGCAAGGTTGGTTCAACCTCATAACAGAACAACTCGTACGTTTTTTCTTGAAAAATGACCCTCTTTGCTTTTTATTTTTTTACCTACAATGGCGCTAATACTCTGTAGTACTTAAAGCTGTGACTGTATAATCAATTTATATTTGAATCTAGTTAATATTTATATTTTATAGTAATCAGCATGTTATGATCACTTAACTTTTTTCTTCTCATATTTAGAAAACAAAAATAAAACTGGTCACTATCTTGCTTTTTCTTCATATCGTCCTAATTGTGTTTTTTAAATCCCGATTTCTCTACAAACGTCTAACAGTGGCGTCTGTTTTTGTTGCGTCTCCTGCAGAGTTGTTGTCTCAGCTGTCAGGTGTGCGGCGTGCGGCAGGCGGGCAAATAAACTCATCAGGGCCTTCAGCCTCGCAGCTCCAGCAGCTCCAGATGCAACTGCAGTTGGAGCGGCAGCAGGCGCAGGCGGCACGACAGCAAGTGGAGACGGGCCGCCACGCGACACGGCGCGGAAACAACCCAGGCAACACCGGCACCGCCATCCCTCCACCCAACACAGCAACTGCCAACACTGCCACTGTGGGTGAAAACAACCCCTCATCCTCGTCCCACAACTCCCAGTTCCTATTAGCACGGTGAGTTTAGTTTATTTAGAAAACGGTTAGTGAACAATGGATGACGTTGACCTGAAAACTGATGGTTTTGGTTACTTTGGTACTTTCCGATTTCCCTATTCTTAACCCCAAGCCCGCTGGTTCTGACCTTAAAAACATTTCACATGAATATAAACTTGCTGGTTTCAGTAGTTTGTAGCAAATGTCAGTCAAACAGGAAAAACTGAGCATTTATTGGGGACTATTTCAGCTTCAGAGGTAGCTCACAGGCGAGTATTTACAGCAGCAAAACAGTGTTTTTAATAGTTTTTAGACAACAATAAGGGTCTAAGTTTCAAAAGAATAAGAAGTATCAGGCTTCATACTTGTCAGTATGATTTAATTATTGGTTTTGGTCTTTTTGTTGACAATAAGAAAAAGAAAAATTACCAACAGTGACTAAATTTATCCGCACAAAAAATACCTCAGTTTTTGTCTTATTTTGAAAAGACAATATTCCTACTAAGCTATTTACATGGCTAATATAAATACATATTATATTCAATAGAAGGCCAAAACAATCTACATTCATAAATAGCTACAGATAAGAGGAACAATATGGATTTTTTGAATTTGGGGTGAGCTGTTTTTAATATAATGTTTACTGTTTCCCTCCAGGTTGAATGAACCTAAGATGTCCGAAGCAGAGCGTCAGTTTCTAGAAGGAGAGCGCGCAGACCGCAGCCTGTTTGTCCAGGAGCTGCTTTTGTCCACGCTGATGCACGAAGAGAGCTCCTCTTCTGACGAGGACGAGCGGCGAGACTTCGCCAGCTTCGGGGCCATGGGCTGCGTGGATATCATGCCTTTAGATGTGGCGCTGGAGAACCTCCAGCTTCGAGAGAGCAGCTTTACGGGGAAGGAGCCTCCGCCGCCGCCTCTTTGATGTCCGAGCATCGAGCAGACTGTGTCCTCTCTGCTGCAACTGTCAGTGATGGGCAGCCAACAGCAGCAGTCCCCCCCCGCCCCCCGCCCCCCGCCCGGCCCCCCCCCTCCTTTCTCCCTCTATTTTCTGAGTTTGTTTTTGGTGATTGTAATTTCAGGCCTGTCACCATTTTTGTTACATTGTAAGCAAAAATAAATGAGAGCAAGTGGGATAAATGTGCGAGTGCGCAATAGCAACTGAGTGAGCGAGCGAGCGAGAGAAGAGAAATATATAAATATATATATATAAAATATATATGAAGTTGATAATCAATCCACATAACGTTTCTTTTCTTTATCAGGTAAATGTTACAGGCAGCTGTGGCAGACCTTTGCTTCCTGTGACATGCAAATGGCTCCGTATAAATACTCCACATTCAAAAGTCAAGAGGGCAGAGGCTCCTCTGATGAAGCTGCTGTGTGTGTTTATGACTATTAATAAATAAAAAGTGCTTGGATGGGTTACCATAACTACTGCATGCAGTTATTTGCAGCGTGCATGACTTTTAATGACCCCCCGTCATTAAAACCTTTTTTTTTTTCTTTAAATATCACAAAAGCTTTCAACTGTTTTAAAAAATTTCTATTTCAAACCTGGTTGAGTATTAGAAATTTACACACAAAAAAACAACAAAAACAAAAACAGAGAAATTTAACGAACAATATGTTTTGTTAGGTTTTCTTTGAGCGTTTATAACGAAGAGGAAACATTTGGATTCTGCAGCTTCTGAAACGTTGCTGCGGCTCCAGAACGCGTGCATCAGAAGGATGAATACTAGGAACAGAAGCACAGAGTTTGCCTCTGATTTATTTCTTTTCCTAGATGTTTGTTTAGTGACCAGCTGCTTAGGCACAGTATACTTTTTTAATAATTTCTAGATAAGTACAGCTGCTCCTTCACTAGTTCCAGGCGTTCACTCTGCGTGTGTACAGGTGTGACCACGTGCTTTAGGCTTCTTTGAATTTCTTTCTGGGTAACCGCAGGTCGAGACTTTCCACGCTGCAGTTGTTTGTTTTTAAGACGAGGCTTCTTGTTTTTCTGCTAAGGTTAGCACTTTCTATTTATTCGTGTTTGTTTTCTGATTCTTCTGAGCCTTCATATGAATCATGCCACCTTCATGCCTACACTTTCACCCTCTGTGTAAAAAATACAATGAGATGTATATTGAATTTGTGCGTTAACTTTCATAAAGACATGGGCAGACTTTTTTTTTTTTTTTTTTTAAATGTAAATTTAGAATACAATAAATATAAACTGCGCACAGCTTTTGATGAAACCAAGAGACCGTCACACTTTTGCACCTTGTGTTGTTGTGATTCCACAGATGTTTGTGTTTCTCCGTCGTAATAAGTTTAAGGTGCGTAAACTTAAAATCTTTGCTTGAAGAGTGAAGATGGGAACATTTACAACTCTTAACATGCTACTTTAACCCTCTTGTTTAGCATTTCTAAGTATATAAACTGTTTATAAAACTATAATGTAGTTGTAAGTAGATATAAGTGTTTATTTTTGTCAATCACTAGAACTCTTGTAGTCAATATATATATATATATATATAAAATATGTCTTATAAAGCAGATAAAAATACTGTCCATTAATTAAATGCCACTTCTAATTAAAACTACATTATAGTGAGTTATAATAAATGTTTATTTACAGCTTATGAATGCTAAATGTTGGGGTTAAAGTAAAGTTACGCTTCAATGCTCTGAAAACAAGGTTTTGCTTTGGGAGTAGATAAAATAAAAACATTTAACTTATATTATTTTATATTATGAAAGCAGACATCAGGACGATCGAGCCTGAATAATCAATAACAGCGTGTACTCGATGCAGAGTGAGACAAAGGGCTTCTTGTATTAAATATATTTATTTATCTCCAGACACCCTGGAGCTTCGCTCAGTGTCAGTAGGTGACGGAGTCGTGATGGACGTAGATGTGATGGAGCCTCCTGATGTGTCGACCAGCGGCCTGCGTGCAGCTCCTCGTGCCTCCTCGCGGCTTTACGCTGCACGAGGTAGGTTCATGTGGTTCTCTGCAGACTGTCTGGGACACAGTGCAGAGTAAAGTGCATTTACTGACGTTAACACTTATTTTAGTTGAGTATTCTCTTTTTCTGCTACTCTACTTTTAATCCACTACGTCTCAGGTGCAAATATTCAAACTTTTACTTCACTACGTTTAAATAGATGAAGTCACTAGTTGTTTTTCACAATAAGATTTTACATAAAAAGATCTGATGAGCTTATAAAATACATTGTTAAAGGTTAAACCAGTGGTTCCAATATTTTTTTACTTGCTTTAGTAGTTGCTTTAGTTGCAAATGCATATAAACAATATTAAATAAAATCAATAAATAAAATATATTTTATCAAATCGAGCTGCTGCAACATTAAATGTATCAATAATTATAATCCAATAATATGTATTATTCTGCATAATAAATACTTTAGTACTTTTACTTTTCAATGCAGGACTTTTACTTGTTGTGGAGTTTTACTTGTATGATATATATATATATTATAATTTTACTTAAGTAAAAGATCTGAGTACTTCTACTGAATATAATATTAGATAAATACATAGAAACCTCGGCACAATATACACTTTGTCCTTTGTGTGTGTGCGCGTGTGTGTGTGTGTGTGTGTGTGTGTGTGTGTGTGTGTGTGAGAGGTGTTAAGGGCAGCTGTCCTCGTCACTCCTCAGCAGTTATTGTTAGAAACAAATGAGATTCTTTTCATGACACATGTTGGTTCTTTTTAAAATAGACACAGACTGAATGTCGATCCTTAACGTACGTTCATCTGTGTTCACATTGTGCAGAGAGGACAAGTTATCTGATAAATAACTATTAATTAATTCAAAACAATGTTATCAGGAGCCTGATCAGGAGCTCTAATAATAAAACTATATCGGAAAATACAGAAATATATATATATATATATAAATCAAATTTGCATTAATTCTTCTCCCCTATGCTCTTTTTATGTCAAATATTGGATACGTTTACTTCTTTGGGCCTCAAACTGTTATTGAAATGAAACAATTTTAGAAGTTTAGACATCTGAGACGTGTCCCAAATATACACAGTTTAAAAAAAAACATTATTGATTTTATATATTTTGCATCTTGCACATAACTGAATCCCCCAAATTGAACATATAGCATTGTAGAAATTAATAATAATAAAAATATCACTTAAACATAAAGTTAAAAAGGATTTACAATGAAAATAAAAACTAGATACAGTTTTAATGTAAAAGGTTCTCTAACCTTGCAGTGCAGTTTATAATCTTATATAAAAGATATAAAATCTTACTCTGTAAAGTAACTAAAGCTGTCAGATGTATGTTGTGGATTAAAAACATGTACTGGAAGTATAAAGTAGAAGTATCTACAATATTAAAAGGCTCAACTATCAAATAATATGCAGGTTATGTTGAAAATAAATAATAAATAAAGAAATTGTATTTACTTTATAAACATTTTTTATATATTTATTTATTTCCCAATTTATTCTTTTTTTTTTATTTATTTATTTCCGGTTTTTTTTAAATTTTATTTCTGTATTTATTCATTTCCCTATTAATTTATTTCTGTATTTATTCATTTCTGTATTCATTAACTAAATCAGAAATACAGAAATAAATCAAATTAGAAAAAATAAATAGGAAAGAAATTAAACACATTTATAATACATTTAAAAATAATTAAATCTAAAAATAAATTAATATAAAAATTATAATATAATATTCTTTCTTTATTATTTTTTTTTTAATAAATATTTTTATTTATTGTAATGGCAGCTTTAATCCTACATAACTGGTATTGATCTTTTTATTTAACAACAAGAAAGCAAAATAGGCTTAATGTCTAAAATGTGGAACTATTCCTTTAAGTTGCTTGAACTTTTACTTTGAAAAGACAAAGAACTGTGAGGACACAAAGCGTATTGTAAGACATACCACCTTTATTAAATGCACAGTATCACAAGGAACATTTCCATTAATTGTGGATAAGCTACTCACATGATGCACAAAGCATTGAATTGATTGATAGAACTGGCTGATTAAAGCAGGATTAAATCTGCCAGGAGAGCACAAACACACACACACACTCACAAACACACACACACACACACATACACACACTCTTGCATACAAGATGCATGTGCAAACGCACACACACCATCTCAGAGACATTAGTCACACACACAAACTCTCTTTGTATTCACACAGTAAGTAAAATTTGTTATCTGCACAGGAATGAAAACTGTAATCTTTTTTTTTTTTTTCATTTACCATATATTTACAAAAAAAAAATTAACCCCCCCCCCCCCCCCCCCCTCCTCAAGATAGATTACATTCAAAAAAGGTCCCGACCCTTCTAGATTACATTCAAAATAATATACTATTCATGATGCAAAGTCACAGTTATTCATCTGAAAGAGGATCAAAATAGGCTACAGTCAGTCGGAGGCGGAGCGAGTCGGCCGGGAGGCGACCTTTGACCTCCTCGACGTCGGCCGCGCGTCTGCTGGGACGCCTGTCTGTTCCTTCAGATCCAGAGTCTTTGCTCGTCCTGCAGACAGACAGCGTCTCAAACAGCGTCCGTGTGAGCTCCCCGTCACAGTGGAGAGGAAAGAGGACATTTCTTTGTTTTTTTTGTTTTTTTTTTTTGTTTTTTATTTTCTTTTCTTCGGAGAGAAAAAAAATACACATTGTTCAAATAAAGTCCTCTGCAGATCAAAAAAAAAAAAAAAGGATTGTATTCTCACTGGTATTATGAACGAGCACAAATAAATTATACAATGTAGCACAAATAAAATCGTATTTACATATAATATGTATTGCCAGTGGCCCATAACAATGTCGTCTTCATAGATGTCACACGGCTTTGACATGATACCTGCTTCAAACAGATTATACTATTAAACATAGCCTACTATTGATATAGACAAATATCAGAACTGTACAGAATGGACAGCAATTTATGTACAGCAGACACGTGACTATTATACAGAACTGACAAACGCTGTAATAAAAACATAGAGGGACACAGCGTGACAGAGTTCGGCCTCAGTCACAGGGTGAAATGTTGGGTTTTTTTCGTTATTAAGTGCAGTTGAGGTCGAGGCGGAGAATGGTCGGCCGCTCAGGTTGTGCATTGGGGGGTTGAGTGTCGCTACAAAGTGCACTTCACATGACTTATTGTCTCAGCAGAGAGCACAATACACTACATTAACACGCGTCACCTTATAAGTCCACAAGACGTAAAAACCTTTCACGTCGCTGTGTAATCACACCCACGTGTTGGAAGAATTTGCTGCATTTTGTATAAAAAAAAAAAAAAAGGAGCTGCACTTGCATTATGTTATAACTAACCAAAATAATTGTCATTCATAAAAAAAAAAAAATTAAATTTTTTTATTTTATGCTTTCAAGCATACTCATACTCAAAATTAATTTTATAAGATACAATTAATTCAGAAAAATAAAAGATCTATAGCCAAAAACGTTCCTAAAAATATAACGTGTGCAGATAAAGTTACAGTTTATTAATTATTATTATTTTTTTAATTACGGGGAATTTGTTCAGGCTGTTTATTACAAAGTGCAGCAGATTATTACAAACTGCGGGTGTTATTACATGAGGAGGTGAACATGTATTACACTTTGTGGAGTTATTACATAATCAGTGCTGCTTCATGCCTCCAGATGGAAATACGTGGTGGTTATAATGAAGGAGTGATTTCTGCTGTTGTTTTTTTTTTTTTGCAAAGATTAATACAGAAAGTTTGTACTACACACTGGAACCACCACACTTCAATATTTTAGCTTTTTTTTATTTATTTATTTATTTTTTTTTTTAAGATCTCAGAACAGAAGATAATTTGGAAAATTAACCACAGGAATGCAATTTAAAACTTTTTTTTTTTTTTTTTTTTTTTTAAAGCAGCCTATACAAATGTGCTTTAGCCCGGGACACCCACGCTCCTCATTAATCCTTCTGCTCTTTAGTCTACGATGCTGAATTAAAAATGACATCTTCAAAGTTCACTCTTGTAAATGTAAATAAATGACAAATACATACAAAAAGCAAAAGCAAAGTGCTGAAAACAGATGACGCCTCAGTATATTGAACTCACATCAGTGCACAGTAAACTTCATAAATTCCCCGTCAATCTGTCATCAAACCATAAAATCCTCCACAGCCACAACATTTGAGGACACATATGGGCCACCGAACAACAAAGGTTTGCTAAATGCATTGCTGGTGAATGAAAAAAATAAAACAAAACTGTGCTCATCTTCTTTTTTTTAATCTTTTGTTTGTTTGTTTTTTTTTTTTTTTTAGCTCAACAACCGTCGAGTCCTCATTCTCTGTGCTTTAGATACATCAAATGAAAAAAGTAGTGAAATGAGTAGAGTACTCCAACAACGTTTAAAACACCACTTTGTAAATATAGATGACCTCGTGTGCAGATATTTACAGAAAATATGACCATGGTAAAACGCTGTATGCCCTTGTTTTTTTGTTTTTTTTTACAACCGTAACATTGACTTTACAGCAGGAAGTCCTGCAGCGGACTTGGTTATATATACCAGACACAGGCATCTATGAGGATGAGCTTCACGCTGTGTCTTAAACACACGTGTATAATAATACACACGTGTGTTTAAAATTTAAAACATCAAAAGGTTTCTGTAAGATGACTCAAAAAACAAAAAGAAAAAAAACACTGATTGAAACCAACAGCTCGGTGTGAAAACAGAGTCAACATTTATAAATTCTACAAATATTAAAATAGTCTGTGACATATAAAAGAAAAAGCTTCATGAGTAACTTTTTATCTTCCTGCAGAGTATGTCGCTCAGTGTGTGGAAAGAAGAGAAAGCTTTATCTACAAAGTTGTGTCCATTATGGAGACGCATTATTTTCCCTTTCATTCCCAGCAAATATGGAATACAGGAGATTATTTAATGCGATGAATGTAGACAGAGTAACCCAGTAAATCCATGATTCTGATTATTTCATTTATTTTTTACGCCTTTCCTGTGTAGCAGTGTTGATGGTTTGGATAAAGTTACATAATCCTGTATGCATTTTGGTTTCCATTTGTGAAACATGCCTCGGTAACGTCTGCAAATGGATAAGAAAAGAAAAGCGAAATCACTCAAAATTTAAGGCTTTTTCTCGATGTAATGAGGACACGGACGATAGCATTTACAGGAACATTTACAGCCAGGTACTGTACACACACACACACTCACACACACACACACAACCTTAATCTTCCTCCTCCTCTCTCTGTCTCATCATGTGCAAACACACACACTCGTCCACGTACGAAGCCCCAGCTCACACACATGCACGCAAGAGTACATACAAGAGCGGCGGTGCATCAGCCCAGTATGTCCAGGTACACGGGCGAGGCCTTGGCGAGGCTCTGCAGCATGCTGTGGATCTCCTTGATGTTCAGCCTCATGTAGGGCTCCCTCTGCCAGCAGCCCAGCATCAGGTCGTACACCTCCTTAGGACAGGTGCGGGGCCGCTGCAGCACGCGGCCCTGGGTGATGCACTCGATCACCTGCAGGATGCAACGCACTGTGAGTGAAAGCAGCGAGCTTCAAAGCTTCAAACGCCACTGGTCAAGCAGTGTGTGTGTTTTAAATCAGATGGTGTGCGTCGATTTGAGGTCGGGCCAAGTCTGGGAAAGTTTGCATGCTTTTAAAGTTTGCATGCTCCCAAAAAAATATATATATATATTTTTTTTATTTACAGAAGAACACTGAGATAAAATTAAGAGAAAAAAAAACACATAATTGAAAAAAATCTTAATTGGAGCAATGGATCTGAAGAAAAATCTTTAAAAAAATTAAGCAATTTAGTACCGTAATTCCATAATGTAGGACCCAGAAGATTAAAAACAGTGTATACTACATTTCCCATCATGCAACAGTCTCTTATGCCACATTCATGTCATTTCAGACTATTTGAGTAATAGATGAGGTAAATATTACATTAGATAAGAAGAAATTAATATTTCCAGCAACAATTTCAGTCATTTCTCACTTTGAATCTGTGTTTTTTGTTATTAGTTATTAGTGTGTGTAATGTGGCGCCGTGGACTAGAGTCCCTGCAGACGTCGTGCGACTGACCTCGTTGTTAGAGAGCTGGTACCACGGCTGCTTGCCGTAGGTGAAGATCTCCCACAGCACCACGCCGAGGCTCCACACGTCACTCTCTGTGGTGAACCGCCGGTACATGATGCTCTCAGGGGGCATCCAGCGGATCGGCAGCATCGTATGACCGCCCACCTGCAGGGGGGGGGGGGAGGG
>CALSCE010000618.1:8431420-8447569 GCA_943593645.1 Bovichtus variegatus
TAGACACGGGCTTCATAGAAAGTGTAACAAGTTGGTTTAATGAGCGGACTCAGTACTCACAGTAGTAGAAGGGGTCTTCTGCTGGAAGGGAAAAGAACATACGTGCGTTAGCAGTGGACTTCGTGGACAGACGTGCTGACTTCCTACTGAACGTGCTCCTGTACAAAGACACCTGTGTGGTCGATGTCGGGCGGGTCGATGAACTGGGCGGAGACCTTCTTCTCGTCCCGGCCGTACTTGTTCTTTGCCACCAGCCTGTACACGCCGTTGTGGATGTGCGTGGGGTTGACCAGCTGCAGGCAGCCGTGGTACTCGCTCTCGGTGGCCAGGTGGATCCTGGTGCGGATGTAGTCCTGCTCCAGGAGAGCCACGTTCTCGTGGTACCACTGCAGCTCGGGCTTGGGGTTCCCCGTCACGCTGAAGGGGATGCACCAGTGGTGGTCGCGCTCCGGCCTCAGCAGCTGCTGGATGGTGGGGGCAACTGACACGGAGGTAGAGGAAGAGTAATAACGGGATGATAGGAAATCAACAGCAGGAGTAAAAAGCCAGGAGGAAGAAGCAACGTGTATGGACTCAGAGAGGAGCTGCAGAGTACGGGGAGACTGATCGCACAACATTTAAACGCTGACATCAGGAAAAACGTGGAAGAGGAGAATGAGGAGAAATGTGGCACTAAACAAGCAGAGGAGTGCGGTAAGGCACGAGGAGCTTCACAGGAGGAAGAGTTATGGACAGGAAACATGGAGAGTCAATAAGATTTGCCGAGAGACAGTAATGATAACAAACGGAGGAGCCTTGCGCCTCCACTGGAGACAAAAAACAAGGTTTAGAAGAAAGCATTTAAAAGATCATGAGGGGAAATTAGACAGAATAAAGGTACCGATAGTCACCAATAATCACTGCAGACGCATGCTACAGTTTGTTAACATTTACAGTCACTAATAAGAGGAAAGTGAGAGTCCTTACAGAGAATATTGAGCTGCAGGGTGGCCTCGCTCTGCCCCACCATGTTCTCTGCACTGCATATGATCAGCTTCCCATTATCATCAGGAGACAGGTCTGACAAGGTGAGGCTGCTCTCCGTGTCCGAAGGATCGATCTGGAAACACAACGTTATTCGCATTATGCCTCCTCCAGTACGCATGTGGCCCTGCTGACCAGCAGCGGCACGCCACATGTTGCAGCTGAGAATAAAGTCATTTATATTCTTAACAAATCCTCCGAAAACACCAAAACCAGCGTATTGTTTGTGCGCCTCTCAATACTTTCCCTCAAAGTCCATTGGTTCCTGGTGATGATGTAAATCTTCACAGCAATACACAGCAGTTCCAGTTGAGTGCAATATAATTTAATTTCAATCATCACTGATGTGTTTTTAATAGCTGTTGACAACAACGGCTCTCTATGAGAAGAAGAAGAAGAAGAAGCTACTCAGACTTTAAAAACATTTTTTTTTTTGTAGGATTTGGTTTTCGGGTTTAAGTCTTTACACGGGATGATTCGAAAAAATATAGAATTAAAGAGGAAAATGTGCCATTTTTTGCGTGAATGAGTGAAGTCGATTGAGAAGATCAAACTCGCCCAAAGAAATCTCACAGTGCCTGACGTGTCTCGCCTGAAAGAGAATAAAAGCAGGAAGCCGCGTGCGTGACCGGCTCACCTCGTGGTGGGTCGAGAACCAATCCAGGTTCCACAGGATCTCCGGAGGAGGCGAGCCCGAGGCGCTGCACACGGCTCGGACGTTGCTCCCCTGCATCTCCGTCACAGTCTTCGGGTTGACCTCCACTTTGGGAGCCACTGCAAGAAAAGAGCGAGCAGCAACAATGAGCTTCACGTAGGTTTGTTTACAGATTTATTTCCGTCTTTCCGCTCTTCCGTGAAGCGATCGTGTCTCTGAACGCTCAATACGAGAGGCCCGGTGCTGCTTATTATAACACGGTTTCACATTACCACAGTCTGGAGGGGTGAGCGTGGCGAAGGCCTTCGGCACTCCTCGGTCGTCGATGCATTTCAGGTCTTGACTGTCGCTTTCTTCCAGGAGCCTCAGTTTGATCCACAAGTTCTCACAAACACAGTCCAGAGGGTTTCCAGACAGCAGGAGCCTGGAAGAGGAGACAAGAGAAGCCCACACGTGAGAAACTCTTGGGCCGCACACACAACAGAGACACTTCTCTGTGCGACACCTACGGTAGTGTTGAGTTAAAGTTCTGAAACGTCCTCCAGGACAGCGTTGAAAGGTTATTGTCTCTGAGATTTCTAAAAAGACAAACAAAAAAACAACAGTCAAAACCCAAAGAAGACGACTCACGACTGACGAGTGTCTTTAAAACGCTCCTTACACGTATTGAAGCCTCGTATTGTTGTAAAACGCATCTGAGGATATGGACGTCAGCCTCGTCCTCATCACTGTCCTGTAGGAAGATGAAGAGTCATCAGACGACCTGCAACTTCAGCTGAATACACGTGAAGCACTGACAGGGTACTTACAGGTTGCGCAGGTTTATGTAGTGCCTCAGACTGTTGTCGTTGATGTCAAACAGTCTGTTTTGATTCATAATGTATCTGTAGAAAACACAGAAAAGTAGAACTCTCATGACTTAACAGTAAAGTCGTGATGCACAACAAGAGGTTGTGTTTCTCTACTTTCAGGAAACTTAAATATCACTTTATCTTTCCTGCGTTCTGCAGAAGTGTCAGCGTCATAATCTGGTCTGATTGTCATTATAACGTAAACAAGTACAACAACATGCATCTGACAGTTTTCTGAGTGACTTTGCTGCTGATATTATTTGTGTTATTTAGTTTTTAATGAAGACTTTACCTGCGATTTGTGGCCTAATGATGCCACTTCTCCCTGACACCTTTAAAGGTGTTTTATTAAATATCTAATAAGCAGATAGCTCTTTTTTAAGTTGTTTTTTTATCCCTATTTTTAGTTTTCATCATTTTAGTCTTGCAAAATTCATATTTATAATCATTCATAAATCTTTCGCCTTGTGTTTTTCTTTTAATACACAAATACAAAACTTTTTTTTTTAATGGAGACCAGCTAAACTGCAAAGCAGAAATGTCATGAAATATTTATAAGTATATAAGAATATTATTTCCCCTCTGTTAATTAGAGATATATCGTTTAAGAGTTTGAGTAATACGAGAAAAGGAGCATTTCAGAAGATCCTCACAGTGTTTGGCTGAAGTAAACAAACGTTTCGCAGCATCAGAAACATGAACAACTTGTGTTGAGAATCACTTTGTTCTGCAGCTTGTTTTAAAGGCTGTGGATGTGCAGACGCTTCTGTTTACATGTGGATACCTTTAACATTACAACTTAAAGCACCTTCCACTCACTAAAGCTGCTGCTTCAGGATTCACAAGTACAACAAACAGGTCACAGGGTTTTATTTTTTCAAAATCATACTGAGATTTTTAGAAGGTGCAGCTGACTGCTTTTATTCTGAAAACGTGATTTCATTGCCCACTAAGAAAAGGTGTCCTCTTAGGAGGGGCAGGCTGAGCAGGAGCCTGTGAACGACATGCATGACGGGCTGCGAGGATCCAGCCTCCCTCCTCTCTGCACCGGTGCCATGCACTTGTACTCTCGCAGGGTTGTAGCAGGTACAGTCCGACACAAGCCTACACACTGACGCAGATACGGCTGCAGAGCTGTGGGCAGGCTGTGTACAACTGATGTGATCTCATGTGTAATCTGCCAACAATGTGGTCATTTCTCTTCTTTATTTATTTCATGTGGAGGTTATATCACACCGCCGCCCAAACAGCAGCCTGAACACCTCGGAGGCTGCGTCGGGCCTAAACATTTACTCCATCACTGCCTCTGGAGCTGTTTGGTAAAGAAAACACCGACTAATCCAAATAAGCCTGACGCGCACGCTCACCACACACACACACACACTATCGTCGTTAGTGGCACGCGCGACCCCCATCCCCGCCACACATACACACACACACGCGCGCGCGCACACATATACTAGGCTATGATCTGACAAACCCATTGGTTATAAGAGGGGAAAATCACACATTCTGTGTTTGACATTTAGCGCAGAAGACAGATTTCTATTGATCTTTAATCCACGGGGGGAAATATCAGGCCTGCTGTTATTAATATTGCTGTTATTATTACCTTTATTGTTATTATTATTATTATTATTATCATAATCCTAGCCCTTGGGTATTATTGCGAGCCACGATCGAAGGTAGTTCTTTACGCATTGCATCCTAATAAGTTCATTCGCTGTCTGCACGATCATTTTCACACACTTACATCTCGGTGATGTTTTCCATGTCATCTAACGTGAGGACAGGGAAATCCTCGATCCCTGGTACAGAATCAATACAAACAATCCTTGAGATGCTGCAAGTGCAGGATGCGGGGCAAGCATCGCTAAATCTCCACAGCCCCATCAAAACCAAAAACAATCCAAGACGAGCCATGCCATATTCCCCCGCGCTGGAGTCCATCGCGGGTCCAATGATATCCCGCAGAATCCCCCCAAACAGAATCTGGTCAAACTGAATTATTGTTAAGATTTCCTCCCTCGCCGCTTTTATCTGGCCACGTTAATCCTCTCGGCTCCGCAGGGGGAAAAAAAGACTACGCCGTCGGTGAGGAATGCGCAGAGCCCACGGTTTTAATATCAAGATGCCATGGACTGGCCTTCCCGTCTCCGCAGAGCTGCTATCACACTACTGCATATCGATGTCGTGAAGCGAGGTGTCAAGTGGTCCGTGCTGCTGCGCTCACTCCGCTGTCACGGCCACAGACTGTTCGCCTCTGCCTTGTAAAACAAATATGAGGTGTTCCAGATGTTTAGAGATCAATAGGCAGGGCCCCCACGAGCGATGTTCTCATATGTGTGGTGATGGGGAGGAACATGAGAGAGCGCACAGTGGAGTAAGGATGCGTGGTGATGCTGCGTGTGTGGGGAGGAAGGCTACCTGCATGCGTCTATCGATTATCGCCGAGGACGAGCGCATCTCCCCCAGCCATCACTGGGCTCGGGTTTATAGGGGAGATGGTTGCGATGATACCCTGGAGATGTATTTCTGACGAGTTGTATTTATAGGAATTTCTGCGAGAATTTTTGATCATGCAACAGCACGAGCTGAAACGGCACATGCTGCAGTCTCATCGGGCTGCACAAGTGTCCAGCTGCGGGTCAAACGCGCTGCTTGTGGCGGCACAACAACAATATGGATGTAAACTCTGCTCTGAAGCCGTGCATTGGATGAAAGAAGCGCTTTTTCCACACCAACACTGTTGTACGGTTGGCCATTAGGCCTATAGTGTGACGTACGGTTGACGCACAAGACGGGGTGCATCTATGAAAAATAATTACCTATACTATGTGTGCGAGCTTCAAATGGCTCTCACTCCAATCACTGGTCAGTGTGCGATACGGGAGCAACAAGGGGAAAGAAACTATTTGCTAAAAAAAAAAAATTTTAAATTTATTTATTTTTTATCCTGACAAAAAGCTTTTTTTTTTTTTTTTTTTTTTAATTTTTTTTTTTTTTTTTTAAATAAATTTTTTTTTTTTTTTAAATAATGTTTTTTTTTTTTATATTAAGTTTGCCACACATTACAGACACATTTAATCACCTCCCACTGTAATCACCTGTTTAGGTTTTTATTTGTAGCACTGCCATATTTCTATTCCAGCTTAATAAACCCTGACCTATTTAAGAGATCAAATAAGTGTGTCAACAATATTAATGTGTTGACCTGCAAGTATGTTGGCGTCCACTCCCCAATGTGTATATAAATACACATACACGCTGTTAATTAACACGTCTGATGTTTGTTTGTTTTTCACCTTAAATGCCCCAAACTGAGCCACTGACACATCCTATAGACGCTTTACTGTCCGTCCTTTGAGAGACACAGTGCAACGCTCAACATCAAGCTGATAATACGCTTCAGAATGATCAAATAAATCCTGTTTACCAGTGGATTCCTAAATTTCCCTCATAATGAGGAGGCATACTCAGCGAGGACACATGATCTATGACACAGCCTGGATGGTTAGTGTCGCTATGGTGACTTGCTTTTTACAAATAGCGCTGACAATGTCAAGTGTCGCTATGGTTGCAGATGAAAATATGTACGCAGGCTTTTTTTTTTTTTTATGAGAAACATCAAGAACTGAATTATATCTGTCTCCATGGTAACCTCAGAGTATAGGAGAGGGAAGAGAGCTCTTTATTTTGCAATAGATCCTTGCCTATATCTGAAGGAGCATGACAACACTACGAGAAAAAGGGATGTTTAAAATAGATCAAGTATGGACACGAGTCAGGCTCCTGATTTGCAATAAACGGGCAGCGAGGTGGCGGCTCGGGCTGCTGGTGTCGCGGCCTCATCACGTTAGCTCTGCAGGGAAACTAAGAGCAATCTAGTTGCACTGACAAACGTAGATTTGTGCGTCCGCGAGCTTGTGTCTGTGCATACAAATGACTTGTGAATGCAAACTGTAAATCCATCTTTGTTCAATGTCCTTTTGCTTGAAGCGTAGCTGGTGTTTTCTTTAAAGGGTGGTTCCCGCTGTGGAACGTGAACTTTGCCTTGCAGCGGCAGAAAGAGGAGTTCTTCTGAGATCTTCCTCCTCATTTAGTTTGGTGCCACTTCTGCATCATCCGACTCTGCGCCTCCTCCACCTCTCCCTGAACCGTGCTGGTGGCAGACTTGAACCTTGCATGCAGTGATGCAGCTGTGACTCAGCCCACTGATCTACATCCTGTACTATCCGCTGACCCTGAGTATATGGATTATCAGCACCGTGCACGCTGTTACACTCCTGCGTCTCATCTGAGAGAGTTCTGTTTCACAAGCAGCACATTTCATTCATTTCAGACCAAACTGTGTCTCTAAAACTACTCATAGGTTTTTATTGTGAAATCAACACAGTCATTTTAATACATCATATAGAAATCAAGCGCACATTCGCAGTAGCTGCGACCACGTGCATCCACGCGTTCGTGCATTCACACAACCTCACAAACACTTGACCTTCATGCCAAATTTCAGCCTCTTAGGGTGAAAACTGCGGCCGCCACAGGGTGGGGACATTTTTGAGGACCGATTATGGGTTATAGAGATGCTGGTCGCAGCTAAAAACTACATCAAACTACATTAAACTACATTAAACTACATTCAACTTGCCTGAATCAAGATCTAGCATGCATATCGTGAGGATGCAATGAGCCTGGTGCAGGACAGTGTCAAAGAGAACCGGAAAATGGACTTCGATGGCAGATTCAGGAGGTCTTACAGAAGAAGAACCAAAAGAAGAAGAAGAAGAAGAAGAAGAAGAACTACAAGCGCATTCCTAGAGAAAGAGGAAGCAGAACCAGAGCTGACCATTTGACCTCTGCATGTCTCCATTACCGCCCGGTCATCTCTAAAGAGAGGAACCACATCCGGAGATGGAGGTTAGGAAAAGAAAGTGTGATAGTAATCATTGAATCAGTGTATTATATAAACAGAAATGTGCGATTTATCCTGTGATTGTATCACGAAAACAATCAAGAAAACTTTAATATTAGTGATTTTTTTTTTTTTTTTTAATGGAGAAATGATTAAGAGTAAGAATTAAGTGTAAAAGTTAACGAAGAACAAATGTAATTCTATTCACTCTGTGGCTTTGTGAAAGTGCGTTTAACGGGAGTGTAGGGAAATGAAAGTGCAGAGAAGGCCGAGCGGACGCAGATGGCTGATAAAATGGGAAGTTTCTGAATTGAAATAGACGGTTTCATTAACGGATCAGTTAAACATCGCTTCATGACCGAGGTTGTCCCGGGGGGAGGATGTTGTTGTCACGTAGCACTTGTTTGTGTTAGCGAAGGTGATCACGCCATCTGGAGCGCCGCTTTGCTTACCTGCGACACTGGACAGTGAAAAAGCTGCAAGCTTCTGCACAACTAAAATAAAGTCGTCTGCACTTTGGGAGCTGCCATTAAAAAAAAAAAAACTAGATAAATGATTCCATAAATAAATAAAGACAATAATAAAGAAAATAATAAAGAAAATAATAAAGAAAACAATAAAGAAAATAATGTAGAAATAAAGGCTTCAAATATCAAATAAATGTGTAGGTTATTTAAAGAAATAAATTATAAATACATAAAATTTATTTTACCAATCATTTTGGTATTCACTTATTTTTCATATTTAGTTAATTCCTAATTTATAAATTTCAGTTTACATTTTTCTCCATTTCTTTTTATTTCCCTATTTATATATGTATTTTTTATTTATTATTTATTTATTTATTTAAATTATTACCTTTATCAGACCGGATTTTATACTACACATAATGGGCTGATTGTTTGTTCTATTAGTTTAAGAAAGTCAGCGTAAAACAGAGAAAATCAGAAAATCCCCCAATTTATCTTGAAAATTCGCTTAAACGATGATCAGAATAGTTTAATTAGATTATAATAGATTTATCTTCAGCTACTATTGGGGTGTTGTTTGTACCCTCCCACCAAATACAATGGGAAGCAATGTCATTAATCACCCACACACTTTGTATTTTTCTAATATTTCTCACTTAATCACTTAATTTTCTCAGTTAATTTCATTCCCAGCTTCCCAGAGATCCACACAGTGTGAGCCTCGAGGGCTTTTTCCCGGGAATGTCGCCACAGACACCCCCTTTTGTAATACTGCGAATGCAAAGGTCATAGGATCAATCAATCCCCTCTGTGTCACCTCATTTCTTAAAAGGCAAATCTTAGAGATTATTGTAATTTAACATGTTATGACATAACATATCTAGTAATAGCCTACTTTGTGAGAGGAAGTGCCAGGATTCATTCATGATTTAGCGTCGCAGGCAACTTCTCTGGTATTGGCAGTGGTATTAGAAATACAAAAATTAAGTTTTTCCTGAATTAAAACTATTAACTATTAACAATCAAACTATTAATCCAAACTAAAAGTCCTGCATTGAATTTATTTTACTTGAAGTAAATAAGCACAATGTCCTGAAACGTCAACTTTCAATGTTAATATAATGCTGGATAGTTTAATGAACAATAATGCATCATATTTTAATTGTTAGATTTTGTGAATAAAGTCTGAATCTGCATTGAAACTGGTAAATGTAGAAGAAGTTAGTAAGTATACAGTGAAGTTACATATTTTTTTAAGTGCTTTTTGTAAAATAGTTCAGGATAATAATTCAGGATACAATGAGTTAGAATAGTAGCATAATTAAACATTTTTCATATCTGAACATTGTATAAATCTATAGCTGTTTGGGGCCCTTTTAGTTGGGGCCCCTGAACCTGGCCGTCTGCGTTCAGGGAATAAAAACCCTCGCCACGCAGGCAGTTCTCGTTAGAGGGGGGCGGGGTCGAGAAGAAATAATGCCTGCGAGCCTGAACTTAGAGCCACAACACCCACCCATCCAGAGGGGAGTTTGATTAATCGTCCAGCGTTGCCACATGGATACATCGACTCCTCTCTGTGAGTGTAACGGGCCTTAGCTCCGCCCGCCCGCGCTGACACGATGAGCGTATGTAACAAACCAGCGGGTGAGTCTCCTGCTCTCCGTGCTGACAAACGTTCCTGCGCGAGGAAGCCGTGGAGGACCGCAGTGAACGTGGCTTCAGGTTTGTTTTTCTAACGGCTCTAAATGTGGCTCGCGCGGCTTTTAACGTCGCGTCACGTAGCATGTTAGCTAGCTCAGCTCCGTGTGAACCGACCCCGCCGCTGACATTTACCAGGAAAGCTGGACTGTAAGCATGTTGTTTAAAATGTCAGACAAGTGTGGAAGCTGCTTGACAGACACGCCTCGCAAAACACACACACACACACACACACACACACACACACAGAGCTACGGGCTAGCTTTAGCAGAGCTGTTAGCTTTAGCACAGTCATGTAAACTTAGCTTAGAAGCTAACTTCTAGCTAACTTCTGTTTGCAGGCAGGTGACTAACGCGTTCTTCTTCTGTGTGTTGCGCAGTTTCCTCGGGTAGATGTTGTGGATTTAGGTGGAGATGGAAAGAGGCGTGGGGGTAGAGGGGATGCTCGGTATGCCAAGCTTTCTTAAACATAATTTATTGAGCAATAATACACCTGTGAATGTGTGATTTCTGGAGAACATGCATATTTGGGGGAAGCTGTAAATGCTCTTGGAAACACCCTTGCTAGTTAAAATGGGTGCTGCTAATTCCTTCGCTATGTAGGCGTTGACCAGCATCTCCCTGTAACTTCGCAAGGCCTCGGTACAGTGAGGGAGGCTTGCAGAAGTCCAACCTGCTGGTGTTGTCTGTGTCCACCAGCACAGTGGGCAGCAGTGCATGTTCTGCAGCCTGCAGCACAGCTCGTGCAGCACAGTGTTTGAGACTATATTTAAGCTGTGCAGCTGTTTATTATGCTGAACTACCCAGACAACATCCCTGCTGCTGCATGCATGCTTCACTTGTGATTTCATGTGATTTGCCAATTAGATTTTTATATAAACCCATATCACAAATGTGCCTCTAGCTGGTGCACAATTCTGTCCTTAGAATAAATGAGTCAACAGAAAGTTATGGCATGATTGAGTAATAAAACATATTTCATTTAAGATAAGATAAGATAGAACTTTATTTATCCCGAGGGAAATGGTTGTGCAACAGTTGCAACACACAGTAGGAGTAGGATTTACTAAAATGTACAAATAGTGCAAAATGTTTTATACAATATATATGTAGAATGCTAAACTATCTGACTGAGCACAAAATCTAATCTAAAAATAAACAATAAATAAGGATAATTCACTAAAAAGCAGGGCTAAATACATGTGTGAGAGAACTACATTAATACTTCACAGATTTAAGATTTGGTTGCAAGAATGTAAAAATTAGTGGAGATAATCATTTTTGGAAATTAAAGATTCTTCGTTCGGGTAAAACAATATTTATTTTTTATTGATTTGATTACTGCAAAACATTCAGAATTAATTTATTCTAATTTATTCGAATATATTAACATGAAAACATAGTTTCAAATTATTCTTATGTTTACACATTTCTACCCAATCCAGTGAAAAATACGCGAGGCTTAGAATACATAAACTTCCAAAAAAGTCATAACTAAAAAAAGTATTTGGAGTCGAGCTAAAGGATTTCGAAAGGTCCCACGAATTTTAATAGTTTTCAAGTTAACTTGATGAATTGGAAGGGAGTGAATGACCCATAATGAAAAAAAACATTAAGAGCTTTAGAGCGGAAACTACAGAAAAAAGCAAATTATTGGAAACATTTCATGGAGATTTTAAAACTATTTTCTGATGTATTGTTGCCCAAACAATTAATCAATCTCTTGAGAAAATGATTGGCAGATTAACAGATAATAAATATGTAATATGATTGTATTCTTTATTGCTTTTAGCAGATCCAGGGAGAGGAGCCTGTTTGCATTCCACTGCAGGTGCAAAACAATGGAGGTGAAACTCGAACAGCAGGACGAAGATATCGCATTCCTCAACACTGACACTAATGGTAAGATCCCACACGTCCTCTTTGTGATCCACCATCCATGACTATAATGTAAACCGCATGAATTAGCTCGTGCATGAGTCGAGCCAGTGTAGTGTTCTACCCAGCTTCACTGTAAATGTACCGGCCAATTACTTCACTCGAGGGAGGAAAGAGAATAAAAAACTGAACATTCCTGGCCGGTGCTACAGAGCATGTGGACATGTCAGATGGTTGAAGGTTCTCCTGTCCAAGATGCTGCTGTTCTGTGGCCCCTGAGCAGATCTGCCACTGTTTTCATCCAGGAAGGGGACCGGGTGGTGCTGGAGAGGGTTCAGGATGCAGTTGACTGCTAAATGAAATATTCTCAGGGTAGAACAAACTGTACTCCCAGAACTCTCCATTTATTTAACTCTTTTGTCCTATTTTAGTCACTATTTAACCCTTATTCAGAGGCTGTGGCTGGTTATGATTTGGTTACCTCTGGGATCACCAATATTACTGTGGATCAGTTAGGTTTTGGGGTGGCGAGGTTGTAAATTGAGTGGTGTTAAAGTTGTTCCTCTTGGGTGTCTGTTTCTGATGAACGCCTCCAGACTGACCAGGATTGTCTGACCTCTCAGGTAAACGGCCAGCTGAGGACATGGACGAAGAGCAGGCCTTCAAACGTTCTCGCAATGCAGACGAGATGGTGGAGCTGCGCGTGCTGCTTCAGAGCAAAGTAAAGAGCCGTTCTCACACTGCGCTGCATTAGTTGGGTCACGCTTAGTTTAGTTCCACGTCGATCTACGTAGAGATGCGGCGAGTTGCAATTTTCTTGGCTGTTTCCCAATTTAAAAAAAAGTCTTACCTGCAGATTGCAATTTTCTTCAATGGAAAATATAATTGTATGTTTATGCATATCAAAGAAAATATTATAATTGTTTTAATAAATAGCCCCATTATAGAGATTATTAGCTGTGACTCTGCCACTCAGAGTCGATCGGTGCTTCTCTAGATCAAAGCGATTTTATAAAATAATTTCTAAGGAGCTCCTTCTTTTTCTTCACAGAATGCCGGTGCTGTTATCGGAAAGGGTGGCAAGAACATAAAAGCCCTGCGCACAGACGTGAGTAAACGGATGAAACGCGGCTAACTGAGGAGCAAAGTTAGTTGGCTAATAAAAATTGAAAGGATCCTAAATTCCAATTATTCAAATCCCCTATTCATTGGATTCCCACAGACACAGATTTCTCTCCAGCAGGATCAAGAATTGACCTGCACTGTTAGTCAAAGATCAGTTAAAAACCAAAACAAATGATGAAAGTTGGCTCATGTGGACAGAAGGAAGGTGTAGACAGACTGTTGGATGTTGTTTCATCCTGAATCCAGTTCCCCTCACAGTGTCGACGCTATGTTTGACCTTGAAGTGACAACAAGTGTCTGAGTGGACTTAGTCTCAGGGACGTAAATCTCCAGACTGTTTTTTAAAACTAATCTTTTGTCCAGGTCACACTTCCTGTTCTTCTTCACTCACCACAGTTTCAAGTCTTTCACTTTTGGGACAAAGTATAGCGTGTATTCAATTAAAAATGTATTCCTTCTCCCCCTCTTCCCTTCTCCTTTTACTTTTTTGTTTTTATTTTTGGCCACCTTCCTCCGTTGTCCATGTACTGGATCGACATGCCCCTCCTGCGTTGCCCACCTTGACGTTGGCCCAACCTCCGCCCGCCCCTGAACGCCCGCCCACCTGACACTCCCGGTTGGCCCCGCCCGCCCATAAACCGTGCCCCTCCTTAAACGGGCACCTAACTTGTGATTGAATGCCCCCGCCCAATGCCAACCTCCTCCACCACAACCACCACCACCTCCACCACCACCTCCACCTCGGCCCATGCAGTACAATGCCAGTGTATCAGTCCCAGACAGCAGTGGCCCGGAGCGGTATGTCCCACCAGTTATTGCCTCACTGCCTGATTAGAACAGTGAAACACATGTCTTTGATAACCTGCCTTCTGTTTTATTTTGACGTTTTTATACACATGACAGTATACTCCTCCCCCCCAAACACCCCCCCTCCCTCCTCCACTTGTAAGAGACGTGTATTGTTCCTTTTGATTTCTCTGTCCATTTTAAGCATCTCCATTGAGTTGGCCTTTGTGTTATTACAGTTTATTGTCCATGCAGAGAATCACTGACAACCAGCTAGGGCTGCACGATATATCGTCTCCGCGTCGTCATCGATGTGCACATGCACAATACTCTCATCGACGGACGCGCGACGTCGGCAAATGGACTCAAACGCGTCATGCTGCAACTTCTTCGCTGCTTGACACAAAAGGAAAACGCGCACGTTTAATCCAGTGTTTCTTATTAATTAGCTTCAATCTAGTTAGGCCCTGCACAAATTCCTAATCATCCAAAAAACATTTATCTCACATTCTCCGCATCTGCCCGAAGGATTCAGCGGATCAGAGACGGCTGCTCGGCGTGGGATTACCTCGATCGGCGCCCTGACTACGTCCCGTTAACCGTGCTTTGTGTGCGCACGTTTTTTGCTGCGTCATCACCATTATAACAAGTACTGTTATTTATGGTAGTTTGATGAACATGCATTTAAAGAAAAAAAACAAAAAAACCTTCTCTGCATCTGATTGGTTAGTAACTAGATGGAAATATGATGAAATGGGAACTGTGCATATCATCTGTAACCGCGTGTTGCTGATGAAATAAATAATAAACTAACATTATCAGCAGCGTGTGAAGCGTTAAAGACGTCTGTGTGTTGTGTTGCAGAGATATCCACTGAAGTTAGCATGATGCTAACAGCTAGCGTTGCTCAGACTACAGCGCCGGTGAACATCAGCGCTCAGTAAACACAGAAGGTCACGTGACGATCATCAGACTGCAGAGTTTTCTGAGCGGAGGTCAGAGTTTCAGCACTTTGGGCAGACGTTGGTGTTCTTGCCCTGCGGACTGACTGACAGGCGTTAACACAGGAGTAAATGCAATGCACGATATAAAGAATAAATGTCAATCTACTACACCTAAAATATAAACATTAGTGATTGCATGGTTTATTAAATACTGGCCCCTATTTCTTTGGAGCAGGTGGCTTTGAATTACACATTGAACCTTTTTAATGTTGATATGGGACACTGATTAACAAGAGAATTAAAATAAAATGGCACTTTATATCCAAAAGGTTGCAGAATCCTGATCTGAAATGTATCCTACAACATTCAGGGTGAATATTCCTGCACCTTTTTTTTCATATCGCAATATATATGGCAGAAAAATAGTGTAACTTTTATTTTATTTATTTATTTTTTATATATATATATATATATCGTGCAGCCCTACAACCCACTACCTACTAAGTTGGTGTTTAATGGTCCCATCACAGCTGCTGGATGTTGTTTTTCCTTGCTGTGATGTTTCATTTTTACCATGAAACTTGTGGAAAGCAGACATGTTTTTTTTCTCGCTCTGTCCTCTGTGGCCCACCTGGGCCCCTTACCTCCGACCTTCCCCTTCCTCCCCCCCCCCCCCCCCCCCCCCCCCCCCCCCCACCCCCCACTGTTGTCAGCATCACTGTCCATGATTTCTGAGAGAGCGCTGGCTCTTGTCTGGAGGCTCCGCCCCCCACTCTGTCACTCATTAATGTCGTGTCTTTATTTCATTGTGCTGCATCCCTTCTGTTAAATTTCTCTCAGGCCACATCGGATCAGAGCTGCCTGCCAAGCCTTTCATCCCCCCCCCCCCAACCCCACCTCAACCCCTCTGCTCTGTTACTCTCTTCTACTGCCCACCTCGTCTCCCCCCCCCTTCTTCCCCAACCCCTGGTCACAATGAGAAGGCGTGCTGGTGCCGCACTTGTCATGGCGAGCTTATGTTTGAGTTTGTTACAGTCCTTTTCCCCAACTTGCTGGTGGTGGGATGGTAATAGAAGATCTTTCCCTTTCTCTTCCACCCCTTTCCCCGACTCTTTGTGGCCAGTCTCCACGTTAATGTGAGCCGTTCTGCAGCCGCCCACCCTCCCAAGACTTCTCTTACTTTGAAAATAATACTAGATTGAGTGCATGTCCGCTGATTATTTAATCAGTCTAGTGTTGGGGAAAAGTTATATTTGTGCGTAGTGAGTTTGTCCGTTGACTGCTTCTCACATGTTTTTTTTAATGGGGTTTTTTACTTTGTGTTCTACTTTTTGTCCACCTTGTAATGCCTTGATTCCTTTTGGCCTGAATGGTTCCTGACAGGATCCTGAGTGTGAACGCCAGCATCGACACTATTGGAGATATTCTGCTGAAAATCATACCGACTCTCGAGGAGGTGAGCGTCCGAGTTAACCTCGTTAATTATGTGCACATGAACCAGATGACTGATGACGTTATGTTGCTTGTGATAATAATATAATGGAATAGAAAAAAAGATTTGAAGTTCCCTTTATAAAGGAGTTCTGCACAATCCTTCCTTTGGTTTTGCAGTAATAACATAGCAATGTGCCATCAAAGGCACCGAAGAAGAAGAAGAATTCTGTCTTGTTAACATGCATGTAAACAATGCAAGATTTAAAATATAAAAAAACAGCTTTGCACATGTTTTTGGAAGAAGACACATTAGTTGGACTTCAAGGATTCACACAATGTGGTGTTGGTGAGTAAATTAAGCGCTGGGTAT
>CALSCE010000618.1:8472569-8483115 GCA_943593645.1 Bovichtus variegatus
TTTAAAGAAATGGGCAACTACCCAGCAGGCCAGGAGAGCAAATGAACTATTGAGGTGCAGGATGGGAAATGTAGTGTTTGTGGATCTTCACCAATACTAGAAACCAAGTGTTTCTTCTCTCTCGTGTAGCTCCAGTAGGTTCTGGCTGCAGATCTGCAGAAACAGACTTTAACATGAACTCACCTTGTGTCCGCCTCCCCAGGAGTGTGGAATGCACCTGAACCGGATCCTGCACGAGGAGGAAGAACGACTTCTGAAAGTCGCTCATCCACCTGTTCCGGGAAATAAGTTTCCCAGTGCATATCCGAGAAACCCCCCCCATCCACCCTCCACCTCCACCCTGTCAGTGCGCAGATCCCCGTCAGCTGTGGCGCAGTTCGGCTCACACGCACAACGATGGAGTGCTGCCTGGCGGCGGAGGACGTGGAGAGCCTCCGGATCCACCGGGAGATAGAGAGGCAGCTGCGGCGGGACAAGGGAGACTCTCACCGGGAGCTCAAGCTGCTGCTGCTCGGTGAGTGCATCTCAGATAATGTGCATCTCAGATAATGTGCATCTCAGATAATATAATAATATATAATGTTGTTTCATCCTCATGGTTACAGCGCAGGTGAATGTTATTATTCTTATTTGTGTGTCCAGGCTAATATATTTAAATGAAGGCAGAACTTCCTGTTTATGACTTGACATTTTGGGGATTTGTTGAACTTTATATAGTTGTTTGTGCTTGAGCGTGTCGTCTTATATTAAAGTTAAAAAGCTGTCTTTTAAGAGTTAAAAACGTATAAAAACTTTTTTTTTTAAAAAGCCTGCCAGGTGGGACATTTTACAAACACAAATAAATAATAATAATAAATAATATTCGCCACGTTCACCATCTTAGTCTTCCATTTTTATTTATTTTTTTTGTTGAAACTTCTGCTTTCTAAACTTTTCTACGACGTCTTCTCATCTGTCCTGCTGTTTTTACACGCACGAGGCAAACATTTTAATATTTATATTTATATTTAGTGGTACTGACTGACTTGGAAATGAATACTTTTCTTAATTTAATGCTTATAATCCTAGGATTCTGGAGTTATTTGACATTAGTTCACCTGGTAGAGCCAGTGTCCCTACAGCAGCAGCTGCACTGTATAATAAAGGAGGAAACTCTTTTTAAAATCAAATAAAAGTGTTTTAATTGGCTGATTGGCTGTTTTCCCACTGCTACTTGTTTGGCTCTTTGCCAAATACTGTTGTCATTTTCTCAAACGTGGCTGAAGTTAGTAGCTCTGGTCACTATGAAGAATGTGGATTATCTTCTGCAGCTCAAATGTGGAAGTCTGCTGCTCCTTTTCTGAAGAAATGCATGAGTTTAAACACCTCTGTGCACCGGCCGCGGTGCATTTTGGTAAACCAAACCCCATGTAAAAATAATCAGATTTAACAATCCAGTCATCATCCTCTGGGAACCATAATCCAGCCGCAGGTTGGAGATGTTTCAGGCCGGTGAGGTCGACAGCAAAGCTTCTGTGTGTGTGTGTGTCTGTGTGTGTCTGTGTGTGTGTCTGATTGCACTTTTGTTTTCCCAGTTTACCTTTTGCATTCCTTAAATAGTTGCTGCGCTCTGTCGTTTAGTTGCTTGTTTAGGATGTTTTTGCTCACAAGACATTAAAGTCTTTTGCTTTTTTTTTTTTTTGTCTGAATTGTCTTCGTGCATATGCAAAAATAAATGACGGGTATGTATTTAAAAATGCACAGTAAAGAACATTAAAAGAGAGTGCATGAGTGTTTAAAACCAGTCGTATTAAATGCAGCACAGCTTCACATGAGGCCTGTCTTTCCTCTGCAGAACCGTCATAAAAAGCGTGACTGTTGGGTATGTTTGAAACGATGCATTACACATGACTTTGTTTAAAGGTCAGCGCTAATTTAATCTTCAACTTGAGTTTGGAATACGTCCTGTAAAGGTCGGTGTAATGGTTAACGTTTGAGGCATTTTGGGAGCTTAGCTGACTCTTATTGACGGTTTCACTCGAGGCCACGTGGCAGTGGAGGGACGGCGCCAACACGAGCCTTCACCTTTTTCACCTGAAAATAATCTTCCATTCTTCACAATCACTTGTTGTTTTTGTTGTTGAAATCCTGTTGAGCTGCAACTGATTGATGCTCAGATGATTTTTTTTTTTTTTTTTAGCACTTGTCCTATTTCTGGCATCGCTTTGATCTTATTCAATTTTTCATCCTTCGGTCTCATTCATCTCGTCTGCCCAGGGACCGGTGAAAGTGGGAAGAGCACTTTCATCAAACAGATGAGGATCCTTCACGGCCGCGGATACAGTGAGGCTGACAGGAGAGGCTTCACTCGGCTGGTGTTTCAGAACATCTTCACCGCCATCCAGGCGCTCATCCACGCCATGAGCACGCTACACGTGGACTACATCGACGAGCAGAACATGGTGAGAAACTGCAGGTTTGCAACAGAAAATACAGATTTCATGTAGCATTGGATAGAATACAAGAGTAACGAGATTCTGCAGCCGCGCTCGCAGCTCTGTGGTGCTGTGATTAAATGCTAAAGTCAAGCTAACATGCTAACTAGAGGATGTTTAACTGTGTAACCGTGGTCACCGTCTGAGTGTGGCATGTTGGCGTGAAACACTTAATAACTAGAAAGGCACTCGGGAGAGCCGGCGCTTATCCAAGGACGTTTCCATGGGTGTAAAATGATGCGTGCGTCCGCCCTGTGACGTGGATCTGCTCCAACATGCTGCGGCTTCTTCCTCGGCCCGTGCTACACCCTTCCCCCAAGTTTTGCAGATCATAACCAAAGTAAAATTTACCAAAAATGATGTTGCGAGAGCTACATTAAGACATTTTACCCAAAACTACAAATATAAACCTCAAGTAAAAGCCAGCGGATAACAAAAGTCCTCAGAATTCATAGTCTGGGGACCATGAATGTCAAAGTGGACACATGTGGACACACGTGGAGGACAGACCTACGGACCGTACGTCCTCTTTAAACCACGTTTCTACTCAGTTGTGCTTCTGCAGCCGATCTGTAACGGTCTATTAATAGGTGAAAGATGGAAAGTGTTGTGGTCAGAAAAGTGTTGTGCGTGTGTCTCGTGTCAGAGCTACGCACAGAAGCTGACCCGGGTGGAGGCGGACCAGGTGTCCTTTTTGGAGGCTTGGCAGGCAGACGCCATCAGGCGAGTGTGGAACGACCACGGTGTTCAGACGTGCTACAACCGCAGGAGGGAGTTCCAGTTATCGGACTCTGCCAAATAGTAAGACTTTTATTTATTGTATATCATCACGGCTTCTTTTTTCACCCCGTCAGATTTGATAAAAGTGGCTTATTTACGTGCACATTTCTGTTTGATGCTTCTTTTTATCCGGGCAGGTTATGAAATGTATATTTTCTGCTCACTTTTCAGTTACCTGAGCGACTTGGACAGAATCACGGACCGGCTGTACGTGCCCACCCTGCAGGACATCCTGAGGGTCCGGGTCCCCACCAGCGGCATCTTAGAGTACCCCTTTGACCTGTCAAATGTCATCTTCAGGTAGAGCATGGCACTCTTAATACCTGCCACGGCAAAAATGCAAGTTGGGATATCGTAAGAATTCAACAGGTGTTCTGTCTAAACCAACACACGAAGAATTGCATCGCTGATTTGGTTTTTCAGCATCAATCCCCAAATTTCTCTCGAGGTTTCTGACGAAGTTTTGAAACACAACTGAGGATATTTTGGGATTTGGTGAAACCTTTTTGCCGCTCTAACAAATTCAGACAGTGCATCTTCAGTGCAATTTGCTTTCTTCCAAGAGTTATCTGAGAAGATTGATGCCACTCGTGTTTGTTTCGCTAAATATGAAGCTGGAGTCGGCAGCGATTAGCTTTAGCTTAGCATGAAGGTTGGAAACACTGAGAAACTGCCAGCCTGGCTCCGTCCAAAGTTAAGAAAAAAGTTAAATAGATACAGTGTATTAAAAAAGAAATTCATATATACATATATCTATATATGTGTGTGTGTGTGTGTGTTTTTAAAAAAAACAAACAAAAAAAAAAACCATATGTATATATGTATATGTACAAGATGTTGATGTTTTTACATTTTTATAAATATAAAAATGTAAAAACATAATTTCATACATTTTTTCATTTATATTCGTATTAATTCGTGTGCTTTTAGAGGTTTTGGGACTTCATATTTAGCCTCTTCTCAAATTAGCGAACTATTCCTTTTAACAATCCCTAAACTTTCCCATGAGGCTTTAATCCACGTGCGTCTGTGCAGGATGGTGGACGTGGGCGGTCAGCGCTCCGAGAGGAGGAAATGGATCCACTGTTTCGAGAACGTCACTTCCATCATATTTCTGGCGGCGCTCAGCGAGTACGATCAAGTCCTTTACGAGAGCGAGAAAGATGTGAGGTCCAAACCTTTCCGTCTGATTCTAGATTTTACATTTCCTGTGCCACGTGGCAACATTTGCTCTCAGTACTTTTACCTCCAGATTTAAAAACGACTATTATTTCCACACATCAGTGCTTTTATTACGTCCTCCTTCAGAACCGGCTGCGAGAGAGCCTCGCTCTGTTCAAGACCATCCTGTCGTACCCGTGGTTCCAGGAGTCCTCCGTCATCCTCTTCCTGAACAAAACGGACCTGCTGGAGGAGAAGATCACACGCTCACATTTGGCGTCCTACTTCCCGGAGTTTCGGGGTAAAGCCAGCGTTTCTTCTTTGCTCTGCTGTGTTTTTAAAAGCAGCATTTATGGCTTTAAAGTCTGATATTTTATTAGTTGACAGAAAATTAATCGGCAACTTTGTTCAATGTGACTTTCTTCACATTTTTTTTTTTACATTTTGCATTGAAGGAATGTAAACGAGTACATTTCCTAACGTACTTTACTTAAGTGCACATTGCAGGTACTTTAACTTTACTTGAGTCTTTTTCTGCAGTGAATCCACTACATTTTAGAGGGAAATTCTGTACTTTTCACTGCACTACATTCATCAGCTTTAATTACTTTACAAATGTAAAATTTTTGAATAGAGTACAAAAAATACGAAGACCTTTTTATAAAATATGTTATTATAAATTAAACCACCGTATATCCATGTGCAGCTGAAACTATTTGTTGATTAATCGATAGTTGAACTATTTTAATAATCATTTAAGACATTTTATTTATTATTTTAACTGCCATACATTTCCTGGTTCCAGCCTCTCAAATGTGTTTTTTTTTTTTCAATTTAATAAAAAAAAATATTCTGCATTTCTCACTATTTTCACCATTTTTATAACCAAAAAAAAAAAATCAATGGATTAATGAAGAAACTAATCAATACATTAATCCATAATGAAAATAGTCATTAGTTAAAAATGAATAAAATCCTGCTTTTACATTAATGCATGAGTAATAATATATTTTATCGGTACCTTTTCTGCTTATGTAAAGGCTCTGAATACTTCGTCTGCCGCTGACATTTTGTACCTTAAATGATTAATCAGAAATATATTCAGCACGTTAATCAATAACGAAAATAATCACAGGATGCAGTAATAATTATAATAATAATTCTGACTGAAACCTAATGTCCATTCATGGCATGTACTTCCCTGTTGACTGTGTATTATTATTATTATTATTATTATTATTATTATTATTATTATTATATTTGTGATTTCAGACGCAGCTTTTTCTCTTAATTGGTGATCTCTCAGAATATAATTATCTTTAAAAACAACGAAACGCTCTTCCCTTCACAGGCCCTCAGCGTGATGCTCAATCTGCAAAAAAGTTCATCATGCAAATGTACGTGGAGAGCCACAGCGGGCATCCCAAAGACCTGTACAGACACTACACCTGCGCCACGGACACCAAGAACATCCAGGTCGTCTTCGAGGCTGTGAAGGACACGCTGTTCAGGGTGAACATCGAAAGGTTCAACCTCGGTTAAGGACAAAGACGGTTTCACCTTCAGGAGCGAGGAGCCCGCTCATACGGTCGCATGTCGGCGCACGTTTATGGACGTTTTTAATCTGCTGTGTGCGAGCAGCTTGTTCAAAGACGTCAAAGAGGGGCGGCGGCAGGTGAGGGACGCTTATCTCCGCTCTGTAAATCAATGTTGCTCCAGGTGAGAAGTGAAGTGCGAGGTTTGTCTCACGGCAGTTTATTTTACATCCGAAGCTTCTTTTCACGTCTTGGACTGAAGCGTTGAATGTCTGTCGTCATATTTAAGCGAAACCCCAAAGATCAGATGCAGGAGCTTTGTGTGGAACCCACCTGCACCTGCACCTGCACCTGCACCTGCACCTGCACCTGCACCTGCACCCTGTCTTCTTTTTAAACTGCCCTTAAAACCCACCTCTTCAGACTCCACACACACACACACACACACGCACACACACACACACACACTCTGCTTCCTGCTGTTTTCACCCCATTTTTCCAAACTGGTTTTTTTTTAATTTTCCGTTGACTTTACCTTTCATTTACTCAGCCTTAATAAATGGTTTATGTTTGCTTATGTAAAGTGACTTTGCCCTGAAAAGCGCTAAACAAATCTAATGTATTGTTGTTATTATTATTATTATTAATATTGCTGATATAAAGAGTCCTCACGTGGATTCTGTTGCTTGTTATTGTGGTTGTATGATGATGCTGCTGCTGTTTTCTGCCACGCCGCCTCGTCCCTCCCATGAGAGCCAACCGATTTCTAACCGCAGTAAAAAAATGTTGTTTTTCAAAGGTTGAACTCCAACAAATATGGATTGAAAAGCAGAATATTTTTATTTGGATAGAAACATGTTGTGAATTCTGGAAATGCGTACATCGATCTTTTTCTTTTGTTTTTTCAATAAATGTTGACTTTTACGCTCTGGAATCTTAATTCTACAAATAATACGACAGTGATAATGTTAGTGAAGCTTCATCTTTAGCTGTAACTGTTGCAGAAATCCCAACTTTAAACACATTGCATAGACATGCACTTACAAAGGTGCAGCCCTAGTTAATTGTTCTCCTTGTAGGGAGGTTGGTTTTATGCGGTTTGATAGAAACTCTGATTTATATCAAACTGGTTAGACGAAGGCGTGAATACTAATCACCGAGCCATCCGGCCTCACAGCTCTGGGAGGAGGAAGTCAAATAATTTCCTGTTCTGCAGGGAACCCCAGTGACTGACTTTATATTTATGATGACGTGTGCAACAACTACCATGTAGTCTATGAATCATTTACACCTAAGTCTTCAAAGCACATGTCATTTGTGTGTTTTTTTAACTTTAATTTCATTTTTTACTGGATTCTGCGCTGCTCCTTATCTATCTTGTCACTTGGCACAAAAAGGAATGTTCCATCTCCGGGTATATGACCGCAGCTGCATGGCACTGATTAACCGAGAGGCCGTTTGCGGACGTGTCTACCATGCGCCGGCGCTCCAGGCGTGGCCGCACGGTAACGACCTTTGTACCGCACGGTGGTCAACAACGTGCGAAGGTCTGACGGGCTGCTCTTCCTGTCGCGCTGTTGGGACTGAACAGTGGTAAGTGAAAGAGTAATCCAGCGGGGATCGATGTGCACGGCCTGTTTCCACATGGCGGGACAGACAGACTGTACTATTGATTAGATCTTTAGTAGTTGGCTTGTTTTAAGGGTTGAAGAGTTCAGCGCTGATGCAGAATATAAAGGAGATATTTAGACGTTGCCTGACAGACGGGGGGAGGGTAAGCGTGGATGTTTTCTTTGGATCAGTCATTAGTGTTGGGAATATTATCAGCTGTTCTCAGATTTGATTATTGCTTTTTTTTAGTTTTTTTTTACCCTAAGGGTTAACACAATAGTTGCAGGCTTTAATAGCAGCCCCACACGGGGTGTTAGTGACACGTACATGCACAGTTAATCCCCTCCAGACAAGGGGAATAATGACACAAACTCAACTCCTCCTATATCTCCGTCAGTAGCTGCCTGAGGACGCTGCTGTGCACAGAGCTGTTGTAGCAGGTGATCGCCCTTATTTGGTAATGGCCCAGATCATGTGACCACAAAATGGTGGAAGCTGTGAGCTGTTTGTAAGCTGAGCATCTCTTGGAGAGGCTGGGAGACGAGGGGCACGGCAGCACATCCATGCTCTGAGACGCACCAGGACAGAGACTCCCGAGCCCCAGCAGCGGTGAGTACACGGCTTGTTATTCCACCACGAGAACGAGAAAGAGAAAGATGTGTTCTTGGAGCTTTTATTTATTATTTTTTCCTCTCACAGCCAGCAGACAGGAAGCGAGAGTGAGGGAGGGGCTGCTTTCATCTGCTCAGCATCCTCCATGGAGGATGCTCATAACAGCTGATGCTGATTTGTGTTATTCTGCAGCGTAGGAGTGTGTGTCATTGTTATCTCTGTGTGTGTGTGTGTGTGTGTACATACTGTACACGTTTCTGTGTATCGTCAGCGTTATGTCATCTCGACAGGAGTCAACCGTTCAGCGTTTTTTTTTTTTTTTTCTGTTGCGGCGCATAATACAACCTCATCTTCGTGCGTGCAGAGGAGCGCACGTGACCGTGAATTTGCATCTCTGCCCAGTCTGTGCTCATGCGAGCGTGCGGTCATTCGATTTGAATCAGCACTAGGAAAAGACAGTGAGGAGGGGGGACAGGGCTGGTCATGATGTAACAAGCCCCCCACCTCCTCCTCTTCCTCCTCCTCCTCCTCCTCCTCCTCCTCCTCCAGTTTGAATAGAAGGATTATTCACGGGGGAAACTGACCTTTAACCTCAATATCTTCCTCACTTCCCTCTTGTCTTCACTCGCCTGTTCTCTGATAACTGTGGAGAACTGATAAGTAAAATAAATACAAATATGTGTATTGATTCAGTGAAATCAATCCTTTGAGACACGCTGGTGTTTGTTCATAACGCTGATATTAATGTGATTAACATACAGCATAAACAATGATGCTGATAAGGATCTCTCACATTATGTGGTGTGTGAAAGCAGTTTGCAGATCTTTAGCAATGCAAACATACAAACATAGTAAAAACCACGCATTGAAAATGTCAATGTTTGCAAGTATAATCAGCAAAATGCACTCAAATATCAAAAGTAAAATTACTCTATTCATAAAATGGAACCTAGAAGTGTTATGCAATGATATATATAGTTTTATTGAATTGTTTTTACTGATGCATTAATGTGTATGTAACATTTTACTAATCTGAACTATTTAAGATAATTTATTATGAAAACATTTTCCTCTCAAATCTAGTATAAATAAATTGAATTACTCAGGTAAAATAACTCCCAACTGTATTTGACCAAATGTACTTTCCACTTATTGCAGCTTTTAAGTTTGACACAAGTTGGAATTTAACAGAAACTCAGATGAGGATCCGCAGGACGAGTCTGGACTCTGCAGGTGTGTTGCACCGTGACAGTTTAATAAGTGTAATTATCTTCTCCAAGGTCCTGGCATCAGAGAGTAAGATGAACTCTGAGGGGGGCGAAGGCAGACCAGGTGAGTTTCAACTGTATTTGGCAGCCATATTTTTTAATTTAGTGTCTTTTATGAGCTGATTTGTTATTTTTGTGTTGCAGTCCCTCCTACCTCTCTCCCCCTGCAGGGAGGTCCCACCCAAAGAAAGAAGCTCTCCGCCCCTCGCATCAGCCTGTCCCTGGACCAGAGCGAGGATGACCTCGGGGAGACGCCGGACGACCTGGACATTAACGTGGACGACCTGGACACCCCTGATGAGGGGGATTACCTCGACTACACAGACCATGAACTGGACTGGGAAGGTGGGTCCTGGGTCCTCGGGATCCTGCAGGAAGTGCCGACATGTTAAAGAGTTTGTTACGTTACACTTCTACCGAGGTCGACAATGCATGTATTTCGTGTTTCGTGTAACACAGTATTGCTATTTTTCAGACCCCAGTTCAGCCAATAGGAGCGGGACAAGCGAGCCTTACAATCCAATCCCGACTTACAGCGCGGAGGAGGAGCGCCAGGACGGGAAGCTGTGGAGGACGGTCATCATTGGGGAGCAGGAGCATCGCATCAACATGAAGATCATCGAGCCCTACATGAGAGTCATCTCCCATGGAGGTGACTATTACCACCCTAATGCAGCGGAGGGCATTACCTGTACTTACAGAAGCTAATGTGTTTCAGATACACTCAGAACTAGGTAAGAAATCATCATGCTCACTGTCCAGTTAAAGGATGAGTTCACGGTTCTTTCAAATCGGACTTAAAACGACACTCGGATGTCCAAATACAAGCGTTTAACTTCCCCCAGAGATGGAGACAAGTATGTCTTTATTCAGTAAAATCTCTCCTCAGTTTCTTATGGGAAGATAATACAAATAAACTTTATTTGTATAGCACTTTTCTTAACAATGTTACAAAGTGCCTCACAACAAGAAGAAAAAAATACAAGAAAAATACAAGAAAACAATATTACTGAAATACAGTAAAATACAATATAGATAAATGCATTAAATTAAATACAGTAAAATACAATAAAACAATATTAATTAAATACAGTAAAATACAATA
>CALSCE010000618.1:8493115-8504151 GCA_943593645.1 Bovichtus variegatus
TTTATCTTTATCCTTTTAGAGTCAGATAGCATATTGGAAACAATGGAAATAGAAAAGTGTTATTGTATATATATATATTATATATATATTTTGTGGATATTGCTGTGGATCTGCTGGTCAGTCCAACAGTTTCCAGACTGAAATATCTCAACAACTATTGGATGCATTGCCATGAAAATGTGTTCACACATTCATGTTTCCCAGAGGATGAACCCTACCCACTTTGGTGATCCTCACTTCTTCTCTAGCGCCACCGTGAGGTTGACATTGGTGGTTTTGAGTGAAATGTCTTGGCAAATATTGAACATTTTAAATGCTGCACAGACTTTTTTATGTTCCTCTGTCATAACTTTGGTCTAAATGTCATAATTTATGACCAAAAACACGATGACGCTCCAGCTGTACTTTGTGTTTAGTGCTAATTAGCAGATGTTAACATGCTAAGTATTGTACCTGCTAAACATCAGCATGCTACCATGTTAGCATTCGTATGTAGCATCGCTAGTTTATAGTCCAATGTACAATTTCTGGGTCAATTATATCATTATTTTATTCCAGAAAACAATGCTAATTCTTCCTGGCATAGAACTCAAGTTCATTAAGCTGTGTGTGTGTATATGTGTGTGTGTGTGTGTGTGTGTGCAGCTATGTGATCAGCACACTGGAGCTGATGGTGGCAGAGGACTACATGATCGTGTACCTGAATGGAGCCACGCCCCACAGAAGAATGCCCGGCCTCGGTTGGCTCAAGAAATGCTATCAGATGATTGACAGGAGGTCCGTCCCGTGATAATATTATGTATTTATGAGAGATAACGGCAGCTTGACTTGCTATAACCACTTGTATTTGTGTGTAAAAATGCTGCACGGACATAAACGCAGCTGACGTGTGATGCATTGTCGTCTTCAGGCTCAGGAAGAATTTGAAATCCTTCATTATTCTCCATCCATCCTGGTTCATCAGGACCATCCTGGCCATCACCAAACCCTTCATCAGGTATTTACGTTTCTCACACTGAAATATCTCAACTATTGGATGGATCGCAAAAAATGTGTACAGTCGATAATGAATTTAAAAATCATAAAACTCATGAAATAAGAACTTCAGGCTGATTATACCTGCAGAACTAATGACATTCCCAACACGCTAAACTAGGATTATGACGGCGGTAAACATCATGCAGCACAATGTTAGCATCACAATGTTAGCAGCATGCTGACGTTAGCATCACAATGTTAGCAGCATGCTGACGTTAGCATCACAATGTTAGCAGCATGCTGACGTTAGCATCGCTCTTGCCAAGTTAAGCCGCAAAGCAGCTACGACCGTGGACTTGTGATCTTCTTTACGTGCAGATTGTCCGAGTTTAGCAGCTGAAGAAACACGGACTCTAGTGGAGTTCCTCTGATGCCGAGACTTTACTGTCCTGTGACCGTCATTTCACGTGTGTGTGTGTGTCCATGTTGCTCTTTTAACAGCACCAAATTCAGCAGCAAGATTAAATACGTGAACAGTTTGGACGAACTGCAGGAATCCATCCCCATGGACAGCATCCAGATCCCAGAGTGCATCATTAGGTGAGTCTCTGCACGGCCCCGAGCGCTGCGCCACCTGCGAGCCCCGAGTCGTCCCATTAAATGACTTCATATTTGAACTCTCACCTCCAGACTTGACAAGGAGCTGAAGGAAGCGGCAGAGAACTCAAAGTAAGCAGCGACCCGCCTGCCTCAGTCGCATCCTTGGCTGGAGAGCTCATTTATCACATGGCTCGCTTTTAGATCCCAGCGACGCGCCTGCTGGATGGGGACCAATTGGACTCGGCCGTGGTTGCAATTAAGGACACGGGAGAAAAAAAAAAAGTTGCTAAAAGATGCTAAATGCATGGCTTTCATCTCATTTATCATTACAGTGAAATAAATGAGCCAGTGCTCTCTGCAGAGTGATCCATTACGCTGATAATAAATGTTGGAACAAACCCTGCAGAATTCACTAACTGTTCTCCGGCTGATTAATTGTGCATCCAATCCCAATTTGCATGTCTTTTTAAAATATACCAAATGGCAGCGCATTACAACGCCGCGCGACAATAAATTCTGCTCTAACAACCACTCTCTTTTCTTTTAAGACGGCACAGTTTTCTGCTGGGACCGGAGCCAGCAGCAGGCAGGACGGAGTAAGTCCTGCGAGACGTTTCAGTTCACACATGGAAGAGAAATGTCCCGGTGTCAGCAGCCTGTCACCCACACATAAACATCCCCGTCTTTAATGTCTTCCTCTCTCTCTTCCCTCGTCTTCCCCGCAGACCAGGCGCAGCCGGTGCCAGCGGCTCTTAAACCCAAACATCCCAAACGGATGGGTCATCTCAATGTTATGAAGTCACTGTTGTATCGTACGGGTGAAGCTGGAAGACTTGAGTCATAGGCTTGTAAAGCTTGTGTGTGTGTGTGTGTGTGTGTGGGTGTGGTGGGTGTGTATGTGTGTGTCAGTGTTTGTCAATAAGACACTGGAGTTTAATATGAAAACACAACTTGTTAGATATCATTCTTTGTGGCTGCCGTAGCATCTACTGTAGCTTCACACCTGCGATCAGAACTACAGTTCACAGTGGAGCGTGACGCTCGGCCGCACCTACAGAGTAGCATCGTCGTTCACGCTAGGATAAGTTACGCAATTACACACCAGACAGTGCACTGAGGAATCCATTTGTAGAGTCTAGTGTTGTAGTTGTGTGCATGAGAAGCAGTGAAGCAATAATATCACCCTTTACTGGTCACTCAGTATGTCAGATTTAAAAAAAAAAAAAAGAAAAAGGCGACTTGTGTGTCAGCAAACTACAATAAAGCACAAGTTGTGGACATAAAACGTGTGTGTGACAGATGGGCAACTACTGCATTAAGAAATGCACTCTGTCTCTACACAGATCTATAGATCTATATATATGAGTAGATATATATATCTATAGATCTACACATAGATCTATATATCTGTGTAGATATCTATATATCTACAAGTAGATATATCTCTATATATCTGCGTGTAGATCTATAGATCTATATATCTGCGTGTAGATCTGATATATATATCTACACAGATCTATAGATATATATATCTATAGATCTACACATAGATATATAGATCTACACATAGATATATAGATCTATATCTACATATAGATCTATATATCTACATATAGATCTACACATAGATATATAGATCTACACAGATATATAGATATATAGATCTACACAGATATATAGCTCTATAGATCTACACAGATATATAGATCTATATATCTACATATAGATCTACACAGATATATAGATCTACACATAGATATATAGATCTATAGATCTACACATAGATCTATATATCTACATATAGATCTATATATCTACATATAGATCTATATCTACACAGATCTATAGATCTACATAGATATATATATCTACACATAGATCTACACATAGATCTACACATAGATCTACACATAGATCTATAGCTCTACACATAGATCTATAGATCTACACATAGATCTATAGATCTACACATAGATCTATAGATCTACACATAGATATATAGATCTATAGATCTATGTGTAGATCTACACATCTACACATAGATCTACACATAGATATATAGAGTAAGGAATAAGTTAAATAGATATAGAGTCTTTCTGAAGTTAAATATGAAGCCACGTTATGGGTACAATGTGGGAGCATGCACGTGTTTTCAAACTGCTTCTCCTTGATCATCTGGATGAAACCTCAGAGAAAATTAAAGATGGGATTTCCGTAAAGCACAATGTCGTCCGTGTGTGTCCACCAGTGCATGTCCCCTCGTGTGCAGAGGAAACTATGGATCACTGTCTAGTAATTCAATAAAAACTAAGTCTGAACGTCGTTTTCAAATCGTAATTTGTTAGTCGGACTGTGATTCGCCGTCTGTGGCGCCATGACTCACTCTTTACGACATTGGCTTTTAAATTTATTTTATTTATTTGAACAGAACACATTTTTAAATTGAAATTCAACGACTGCAAACATATGGGAATATAGAAAAGCAACATAAATACTGTGATTAATTAAATAAAAAATGCTAATCCAACACCACAACAATTTAAAAAGATGAATAATATGATTAATAAAAGTGTCAACTCGTAAATTAATTATGTAATATATGCAGAAAAGTCAACATACTCCAAACAAAGTCCAGAAAAGCAAGTGACACTGCGTTAAAGGCGTTAAAGGCACAATGAGTAGGGTTTGTAAACTCAAGATATTTGCGTTTTCTTCGCCACCGTCCTCCATTTTCAGAGTTTCCTCTTGGATCTGTGTTCACGCCCTGGTGCCTACTGTACGTTTTTATAGAAGTTGACGCCCAGAAATGTCCCAAACGCAGTAAAAATGACGTGAAAAGAGAAAATCCAGACAGAAACGCTTGTAGAGGGATCACTTGTTTACCAGCCTCCATATTGTTTGTCTTCTTCCTACTCATTGAGCCTTTAAGAAAGCTAAACGTGGATTTTTTTTGTGAATGGATAGTTGTAGAATGCAGCTCATTATAAACAGCTTCAGTGAGGGACACTGCGTCTGTCCCTCAGGAGGACAGAAATGTTTCTTTACAGGGACACTTCACCGGAACGTGTAGCTCTCGTCATCGTACTCCAACTCGTCCTCGTTGTCCTCTCCCAGCTGCCCGTACCGGAACTTCCTGTACACGGTGCCATCCTGGCCCATGTAAACGATGTCCTCGTCGTCGTCTTCGTCGTCGTCCTTGCTCCCCGAGCGACGTTCAGCGACGTCGACCAACTGAGTCTGCTGGAGCTGACCGCCGGAGCCGCTGTAGGACGCCGAGCTGTAGCCGCCGTGTCTGCCGCCGCCGCCGCCTCCGTATCCCCCGCCGGAGCCCAGCTTCTCGTAGCCGCGGGGAGTGATGTCTGGGGGCGCTCTCTTGGAGCGGGAGTGCCTGATGAGGAAGACGACCGCCACCAGTCCCAGCACCAACAAGATGCAGGCGATGATGAAGATCGCCAGGTTACCTCCAGCCTCCTCTTCCTCCTCGTTCCTGAACGCCAAGTTGGTGCTCAGGACGCACTCTCCTAGGAAACCCAACAAAGACGGGACGTTTTAGAAGCGTTGGAGCATTTCTGACGCCATCAGTTCCAGACTCTCAAACGGGGGAATTTGTTGTTTTTCTGCAGAGCTGCAATTATTATTAGACAAAAGGGGACATGACCCCCCCCCATTATGTCCATGCACTCGCAGACTGGATCTGAGCACAGAGGACTGATGGAGCTTCATCACATGGTGCATCGAAGATCAGCTAAACCAATGCCATAAAAAAAAAAGTCATAGTATTTCATTAAAAAAAAAAGTCATGAAAAAACTAAGAATAAAGTTAGAGTATAGTAATATGTTATAAATTTTTTTTTAAAGTCATACTACTGTTTTTAAAAAAAAAAAAGTCATAGTATACTATGTCAAAAAAATCATATATATATATAGTATGTAAAAAAAATCAATGTACAAAAAAGTCAAATTAGTATTTTATAAAAATGTAAAAAAAAAAGTCAGTACAGTATGTCAGTCATAAAAGCTCATAGTATAAAAATAAAAAAGTCATAGTATAGTATGTAAAAAAGAGTGAAAAAGTCGTAGTATAGTCTTTTAAAAAAAGTTAAAAATAAAGTCATAGTATGTCAAAAAAATCTGAAAAAAGTCATAGTATAGTATTGTCATAATGTGAAAAATAGTCAAAGTATAGGATTTTATAAAAATGTAAAAAAAAAGTCAGTACACTATGTTAAAGAAAGTCATAGTATAGTACGTCATAAGAGTGAAAAGAAGTCATAAAAATGGAAAGAAAGTCATAGTATGTCAAAAAAAACTAAAAGAATAAAGTCATAGTATAGTAGGTTATAATGTAAAAAATAAAGTCAAAGTATAGTATGTCAAAAAAAATCTGAAAAGTCATAGTATATAGTACGTCATAAGAGTGAAAAGAAGTCATAAAAAAGTCATAACTCAAAGTATAGTATGTCAAAAAAAAACAAAGAATAAAGTCAAAGTATAGTACGTAAAAAATACACAAAAAGTCATAGTAAACTAAAAAAAACTAAAAGAATAAAGTCATAGTATAGGTCATAAAAATAAGTCATAAAAAAGTCATAACAAATGTAATAGAAGTCAAGTAAAAGATGTGTGTACCATAAAGTGTCATTACATAATGTCATTAAAAATATAATAAAGTCTTCGTATAATGTGTATAAATTCATAATTAAGTATGTTGTAAAAGAAGTATTATTATGAATATGACGGGCATTTTTCACTGTTGACATTTTACGAGTAGTGAGAGTTAGTAATCTGGTATGTGAGGTAAAACATCAAGACACTTCAAACGGCGGCATGAGCCTCCACCATCGTCCTCCACCATCGTCCTCCACCAGCAACACGCCTACCTCGAGTCTCCGTGCAGTTGCAGCAGTCCTGCTGCTGCGTCGTGGCCTCCTCCTCCTCCTCCTCTTCCTCCTCGTCATGGCGGCAACAAAGCAGACAGCGCCCTCCAGCTTCTAAGATGGCCCGAGTGGGACACGTGGTGCAGTTGGCCGGACCGGGCCCCCGACACGCCACACAGGAGGCGTCACAGTCTGCACACGTGTGGCCCGACTCCTAACGCGGCGCAGGAGAAAGGACTGATTAGACTACACGTCCAGACACGTGGCGTTTACATCAGTACGGACAAACCTTCCTCTTTAACAGAGCTGAATACGAGTGACGCATCACTTAATATGCGTGTACCTAGCAGACACTTCCAGAGCGATGCCTCGCAGCACGAGCCACGAGATTTATTTTTATAACACAGTAATAATTTTCATTCTGCGGCGAGATTTCTCCTGGTGCAGTAATAAGTCAGTGTAAATTACATTATTTGATACCCACGGGCCAAAACATTAGTAATCATTATGTTTCGCTGAAGCAAGGACAGGGTAAGTTTTTTATTTTTTTATTATATAAAGTTAATATTTGGTTAATATAAGGTGGTGTGGTTACCTCCATCGCAGGGTACAGACCCGTGTCGCACATGGACTCACACGTGCCGTCAGAGAGCAGGTATCCAGGGGAGCACGACACACAGGACTGGGAGTCTCTCCCTGCAGATACATGACAACTTAAAGGATCAATAATCACATTAAAGTGATGCTGCTTGTATTGATCGCAGGACAGAATCATTCCTATACAAATAATATATATATATATATATATATATATATATACATATGCAATCAATCAAGTCGTCTGCTTATTATCATGCTGGGTCTTTTGATACATGGCACATTTTTATTTTAAGCTACAGTACCTCTATTTTTTTTGCTAACTTTACTCCCATGATGCTTTGCCTCAGGTAGCCCGTCCGCTCCCGACGGGCTACCTGAGGCAGGAAAAAGAAAGTCACTTTCTCTTCATAAAAAACATCATCTCCTCGGAAAACGAGGCACGAGACGCAGCGACCAAACTAACCACGTGATGAATACACAAGACACGTGTCTGCGTCCGCGGTGCAGAAGCTGCTGATGACGCCGAAACACGGAGCCAGAGCTCCCGGAACAACACACACTCCGTGTCCTCGTACCTGAGCACGCTCTGCAGCTGGCGTGGCAGGGCTCGCAGGTCCGGTGCGCAGCGTCGTGGTAGAAGCCCTGAGGGCACGAGGGGAGGCAACGGCCTTCTTTCCGCAAGTAGATGAGACCCAGCGCGCAGCTCAGGCAGCCGTCCTCGCTGCCCCCGACACACTCACCGCAGCTCGGGTCACACTTCTCGCACATCCTTGAGCCCCGGTTTCCATAGTGACTATTGGATAGATGTGAGAAAATGATGAGAGATTAGATTCAATTAAAAAAAAGATGAGATTAGTGTTTTGTTTGTCCTCTTTGCACAGACTAAACACCCTGAACCCACAGGTTCTGAGTTATAAACTCAAAGGGATGTTTTCTGTTGCGACCGCGAAGGTCTGGAAGTATTCAGCGCGGAATAATTGCCTCCCCCGTCCGTCTTCTCCTGAGTGTTTCGCTGCACATCAGTTTAAACGGCACATTAATTCAACTCTCCATAAGTCTAATTAGCATTTTACTGACCACATGAAGGGCTGTTTAAATCTCAGGCTAAATGAGCTCCTGCCTCTAAACTGCAGCGCTGCCCAGCCTGACGTGGTTTAATGTCCACTGTGACTTCATGCCACTAATGACAACACTGTGGCGCTTAACGTGACGGCGAGCGGGTCAAACTACCTGTGCTGCTGGCAGGTCTCCACGCACTCCTTGCCCTCTCGGAACAGGCGAGCTCTGCAGGCCAGACACTCGTGGCTGCGCTTTCCGACGCAGGACAGACAGGACGGGTGGCACGGTTCACAGTTCTGCCCCGACTCGTCCTCGTAGTAGCCGGCGGGGCATTCATCCGCACAGGTGCCGTCTGTGGCGACAAACACACATGTTCACGCAGCTGAACACACACGTCACAGATGCCTGAAGAAGTTTCCTGCACGAGCCCAGAACGTGCACTCACTGAGCAGCAGGAGCCTCTGGTTGCAGCTCAGGCAGTGAGCTTTGCCCGGACCCGAGCACCTGTGGCAGTATTTGTGACACGCATGGCATTCCCCGTCCAGGTCCGCGTACTGGTGAGGCGAGCAATTGTTTGCTGATGGCACACACCGGCTGTGGCCCTCCAGCCTCTGACCCGCTCTGCAGCTGGTGCAGGAGTCAGCGTGGGGCCCGACGCAGGAGAGGCACGATGCGTCGCAGTCTGGAAACACAATAAATGAGTCCAGGGATATTAAATCACACCTATGATGAAGAATCCAGATTTCTTCATCTGGAAATTCTTTATTAGGAATAACTCAACGTCAATAACACAAGCACAATTAGACACAAAAATTAAAACAACTAAATAATTAAACAAAAAATCAGACAAAAAACAAAACTAAATATTCAATAAAAAGATACAAAATCAGGAGATCAGACTCGAAGCAGAGCGTGAAAATGGATCGTTCATGTAAAGACTAGAAAAGGGTTAATGTCAGCGATGGTGTTAATTAATAAAGTTATAAACAGACTTGTAGAGGTGTTATTATGCACATGTAGAGCTGCTCCTATAATAAGAAGAAAGAGCATTTATGGATCGAATATTTACACTCGAGGGAGCTTTAAAGAAAAAGGTTTTCTCAGCTACTGACCTGGAGTCTGCAGGAACAGAAGGAAGAAGAACATAATAGTCTTGAAAATAAACCCAAGATTTGAATTATTCAATACACTTTTTCTCATCTGCTTTGCACCTGTCGGGTTGTCAAAGTGCGATCTGTGAAAATATTTAGCTGCAGCGTGTTTCCACTTCAGATGAAAATAAACAATAAAAAGCAGCCTCTGTGCATCGTGCAGCACAGGAAGGTGTTTCCTCTTAAACGTGGCGCTGCTGCCAGCTACTGTACGGAGCAACACGAGTGGGCATCGCCTACAACTCTCTGGGAGAAACACACCAGCCTCTATGGTTTTGGAATAACAAAACCGGAGCGCGTCTTTCTCTAGGGAGCCGTCTTTGGCATGGCTGCTCCGTTTTCAAGGTTTGACAGCTGCCTGTTAACCATCTGAAAGGCGCTGCTATTTCAGTCTGAGCTCAAGTCATGAAACACACACACACACGCACATGCACAAGAATATAATTGAGAAAATGCATGAAGGACGCTCTTCAGGACAAAAAAAAGTTGCATCAGTGAGGAGAAAATAAAGTTTTAGGAGAAATGGAGCATCTCTGACTTTGTCAAACTCAAAGGAGTTTTAAATGTACAACATGAAATAAATGGGTTTCTCAGTTTTAACTTCTGTTGTACCTTTACATTCTTCTGGCATAGTGTCCCTGTAGGTATGGGAGGGGCAGGCGCCCAGGCACGCCCCGTTGTGCAGGGGGGCCTCGGGGTCCACGCAGGCATCGCAGTCGTTGTTGTTGGGGCCGTCGCACAACGCGCAGTCAGGGTGGCACGGCAAACACTTCCTTTGCTCTTTGTCCTCAAAGAGCGTCTGTGGACAGTCGGACACGCACAGGCCCTCGTGGAGGAAGTGGTACTCCTCACATCCTGCACAGAGAAGAACCACAAGTACACCAGGCTTCAACGCATGAGTGAAAAGTAGAGACGGTCACATGTAGCCAATATAACAAGCACACTCACTTGTGCACATTCAATAACAAATAAAGCGTCTGTCATCTAGACACAATGCATTTAGTGAACTAGACAAAATGGTGTCGCTTTCGTTACTCGACGGGTTTGACTGCAGGATTATTTGTGTGGCTTCATGCGGCTCAATTATTCTAGTTTACCACAGCGGAGTCACCCCAAGATAAATAGATTTAGCTGTGATTTAAATGGCATAAACGGATGAAAAATGATGCCGAAATGACGACATCATGTCATGAATTTGCGTCGATTTGGTCCTTAGGATTGACTGTGTATGCAAACGCACAAAAAATGCACCGTCAGAGTCTACAGAACGCTGTTATGTTAGCAGGCCGTCACACACCGGCGGCGTACAATTCATCATGTGGGGAAAGTGAGGTCTATACATCTCAATCCATCTGTTGACATTTTCACTAGAAGCCAAACATATCAATCTAATGGTGGAGCTCAAAGGCAAAGTCGGGGGATCGATAGGAGCCATTAGGATGCATGATGCAGGATGCAGGAAGCATGATGCAGGAAGCAGGAAGCATGAAGCATGAAGCATGATGCAGGATGCATGAAGCATGAAGCATGAAGCATGATGCAGGATGCATGATGTGGGAAGCAGGAAGCATGATGCGGGACGCATGATGCGGGATGCATGATGCGGGACGCATGATGCGGGACGCATGATGCGGGAAGCATGATGCAGGATGCATGAAGCATGATGCGGGATGCATGATGCGGGATGCATGATGCGGGATGCATGATGCGGGAAGCATGATGCGGGAAGCATGATGCAGGATGCATGAAGCATGATGCAGGATGCATGATG